>PRKT01000002.1:2377629-2396728 GCA_003671525.1 Saccostrea glomerata | reverse complement strand
ACCATCATCTTATAAAACATCATCACAGTCAATAAACAGTACACTGGGATTGTATCCACTGTGGTTATCACGACTAATACACCATCATCTTATAAAACATCATTACAGACAATAAACAGTACACTGGGATTGTATCCACTGTGGTTATCAGAACACGACTAATACACCATCATCTTATAAAACATCATCACAGTCAATAAACAGTACACTGGGATTGTATCCACTGTATCAGAACACGACTTTTATTATATACATGTACCTAATGTGCATCACTCAATTTTATACTGTAGTTTTCTGAATCCATATCACCACTCTCTGAAACTGATGACGTAGTACGCGGAAAAATGACGTTATTTTTCTTTTGCGTTAAAAAGTCCCTCTTTATTATGCTTTATTTTATGTTTAAATGTAATACATGTACAATTGATCACTAAAGTTTTCTTTTGTTTTATTTTGCTAGTTATGAGGGGGTATATAATAAATTTATCATTATAACAGTAAATTGATCCGAAGAGCCGTATCACGTCTCGTTGACAGGCGCGGATCATCAGATCAAACTCGACACTTCGCGTCTCCTTAGATCTGATGATCCGTGCCTGTCAACTCGACGTGATACGACCCTTCGGATCAAGTTACTGTTATAATAATATATATTTATTATAACAGTAACTTGATCCGAAGGGTCGTATCACGTCGACTTGACAGGCACGGATCATCAGATCTAAGGAGACGCGAAGTGTCGAGTTTGATCTGATGATCCGCGCCTGTCAACGAGACGTGATACGGCTCTTCGGATCAATTTACTGTTATAATGATAAATTTATTATATACCCCCTCATAACTAGCAAAATAAAACAAAAGAAAACTTTAGTGATCAATTGTACATGTATTACATTTAAACATAAAATAAAGCATAATAAAGAGGGACTTTTTAACGCAAAAGAAAAATAACGTCATTTTTCCGCGTACTACGTCATCAGTTTCAGAGAGTGGTGATATGGATTCAGAAAACTACAGTATAAAATTGAGTGATGCACATTAGGTACATGTATATAATAAAAGTCGTGTTCTGATACAGTGGATACAATCCCAGTGTACTGTTTATTGACTGTGATGATGTTTTATAAGATGATGGTGTATTAGTCGTGTTCTGATAACCACAGTGGATACAATCCCAGTGTACTGTTTATTGTCTGTAATGATGTTTTATAAGATGATGGTGTATTAGTCGTGATAACCACAGTGGATACAATCCCAGTGTACTGTTTATTGACTGTGATGATGTTTTATAAGATGATGGTGTATTAGTCGTGATAACCACAGTGGATACAATCCAAGTGTAGTGTTTATTGACTGTGATGATGTTTTATAAGATGATAGTGTATAAGTCGTGATCTGATACAGTGGATACAATCCTAGTGTACTGTTTAATATTTACATTTCCAATAAATTTCCCCTATGATTCTTTACAAAATAAAATGCATTATATTTTCTCTTGAACTAGATTAGGTATGCACCATGAATAGGCATGAATATCTCCATTGTTACGTCATAATATCGCTCTTGACGTCAAATACTCAGAAAATATAGTGCACACTTTTTGTATTTTAAAAAATGACAGATGAACGACGTCAATTTATGGCAAGTCATCAGGAAAATAATGTAAATATAAGAACTGAATTTAATTTTTTGAAGATTCATAAGGTATATGAACTACAACGCTTCACACCGGCATTTTTATCATGAAGCACTAACGCGTTTTATGAAATATGCCGGCGTGAAGCGTCGTAGTTCATAACCTCATGAATCTCCAAAAATTAAATTCATTTTTTTAATTGACTGTGATGATGTTTTATAAGATGATGGTGTATTAGTCGTGTTCTGATAACCACGTGACAGTGGATACAATCCCAGTGTATTGTTTACTAACTGTGATGATGTTTTATAAGATGATGGTGTTTTAGTCGTATTCTCAGTGTTCTGATAACCACGTGACAGTGGATACAATCCCAGTGTATTGTTTACTAACTGTGATGATGTTTTATAAGATGATGGTGTTTTAGTCGTGTTCTCATAACCACAGTGGATACAATCCCAGTGTACTGTTTATTGACTGTGATGATGTTTTATAAGATGATGGTGTATTAGACGTGTTCTGATAACCACAGTGGATACAATCCCAGTGTACTGTTTATTGACTGTGATTATGTTTTATAAGATGATGGTGTTTTAGTCGCGTTCTGATAACCACAGTGGATACAATCCCACTGTACTGTTTATTAACTGTGATGATGTTTTATAAGATGATGGTGTATTAGTCGTGTACTGATAACCATAGTGGATACAATCCCAGTGTACTGTTTATTGTCTGTGAGGATATTTTATAAGATAATGGTGTATTAGTCGTGTACTGATAACCTCAGTGGATACAATCCCAGTGTACTGTTTACTTACTGTGATGATATTTTATAAGATGATGGTGTATTAGTCGTGTTCTGATAACCACAGTGGATACAATCCCAGTGTACTGTTTACTAACTGTGATGATATTTTATAAGATGATGGTGTATTAGTCGTGTACTGATAACCACAGTGGATACAATCCCAGTGTACTGTTTATTGACTGTTATGATGTTTTATAAGATGATGGTGTATTAGTCGTGTACTGATAACCACAGTGGATAGAATCTCAGTGTACTGTTTATTGTCTGTGATGATGTTTTATAAGATGATAGTGTATTAGTCGTGTTCTGATAACCACAGTGGATACAATCCCAGTGTAGTGTTTATTGTCTGTTTTAATGTTTTATAAGATGATGGTGTATTAGTCGTGTTCTGATACAGTGGATACAATCCCAGTGTACTGTTTATTGTCTGTAATGATGTTTTATAAGATGATGGTGTATTAGTCGTGATAACCACAGTGGATGCAATCCCAGTGTATTGTTTATTGACTGTGATGATGTTTTATAAGATGATGGTGCAAAAGTCGTTTTTTGATAAACTACTTGACAGTAGATACAATTCTTGTCCGCAGCTTATTGACTATGATGTTTTATAAGATGATGGTGTATTAGTCGTGATAACCACAGTGGATACAATCCGAGTGTACTGTTTTTTGACTGTTATGATGTTTTATAAGATGATGGTGTATTAGTCATGTTCTGATAACCACAGTGGATACAATCCCAGTGTATTGTTTATTGACTGTAATGATGTTTTATAAGATGATGGTGTATAAGTCGTGTACTGATAACCACAGTGGATACAATCCTAGTGTATTGTTTATTGACTGTGATGATGTTTTATAAGATGATGGTGTAATAATCTTGATCTGATTACCATGTGACAGTGGATACAATCCCAGTGTACTGTTTATTGTCTGTGAGGATGTTTTATAAGATGATGGTTTATAAGTCGTGTTTTGTTAACCACGTGACAGTGGATACAATTCTTGTGTGCTTTTCAGCTCACCTCAACGAAGTTTGGGGAGTTTATGTAATACCCTCGGCGTCAGTGTCGGCGTCCGGGGTTAAGTTTTTTGAAGCAGTTTTCTTTTTAAGTACTTCTATGTCCTATATTGATTAGACATGCATGGAAGATGCTTCTAGTGTGTTTCATTGTACCAGTCAAAATTTCAGATGCTGCAATTTCAGCAAAGGAATGACCAGGTTAATGTTTTTGGAGCAGGTTAACATTTTTGGTGCAGTTTTTGGTGAAGGTTTCATTTCCAAGTAACCCTAGGCCCAAACTTGCATGGATAATACATCTAAGGATGCATACTACTGGGCTTGCTTCGGATGCTGAATCTGACCTACATTTCCCAGTTGAGTGAACAGGTTAAAGTTTTTGGTGCATCTTTCATTTCCAAGTAACTATAAGCCCTATGTTGACCAAACTTGCATGGATGATACATCTAAAAATGCTTACTATCAGGCTTGCTTCGGATGCTGAATTTGACCTACATTTTTCGGTTGAGTGAACAGGTTAAAGTTTTGGTGCATGATTCAATTCCAAGTAACTATGACTTCTTTAATGACCAAACTTGCATGGATAATACATCTAAGGATGCATACTACCGGGCTTGCTTCAGATGCTGAATCTGACCTTCATTTTCTGGTTGAGTGAACAGGTTAATGTTTTTGGTGCAGATTTCATTTCAAAGTAACTATAAGCCCTATGTTGACCTAACATGCATGGATGATACATCTAAGGATGCTTACTACCAGGCTTGCTTCAGATGCTGAATCTGACCTACATTTTCCGGTTGAGTGAATAGGTTAAATTTTTTGGTGCAGGTTTCATTTCAAAGTAACTATAAGCCCTATGTTGACCAAACTTGCATGGATGATACATCTAAGGATGCATACTACCTGGCTTGCTTCAGATGCTGAATCTGACCTACATTTTCCGGTTGAGTGAACAGGTTAAAGTTTTTAGTGCAGGTTTCATTTCCAGTAATTATAAGCCCAACTAATTTTTATTGCTGACCAAACATGCATGAATGATACATCAAAGGATGCATACTACCAGGCTTGCTTCGGATGCTGAATCTGACCTACATTTTGTGGATGAGTGAAAATGTTAGTTTTTGATGCATGTTTCATTTCCAATTAACTATGAGCCCTATTATGAGCAAACTTGCATGGACGATACATCTTAGGATGCACACTAATGGACTTGCTTCGGGTGCTGAATTCGACATACATTTTTCAGATAATAGACCAGGTAAAAGATACGGGTGCAGGTCAATTACCAAAAAACTTAGAGGCTTATATAACATTGTATAAACCAAACCAAACTTGCACAAATGTTGCATCAGGAGATGAAAACTCTCAAATTTGCTTCAGATGCTTAATTTTAATGACATTTTCATGAAGAACTAGTTTAGATTTTTTATGTAGGTCTTTTTCAATGTATCAGATCAAAATTGCTTAAATATTTTCATTTCTGGAATGTACACTTTTTGTTGGTTAATTGTGTGACTTTGCCTTACTTAAAGACAACATTCGTTGAGGTGAGCTCTGTAATCTCTGATTACCTATGTTTATTGACTGTGATGATGTTTTATAAGATGATGGTGTATTAGTCGTGTTCTGATAACCACATGACAGTGGATAGAATCCCAGTGTAGTGTGTATTGGTTAAACATGAATCAGACAATACTGCGTGTCCTTATTCTGTTGATCTATATAACAATATTCAAGCCTTCAGCTAAATGTCGTTAATTCCCACAAGATTTATTTTCTTGTACATTTACTGTTTGCATCAATTAATTAATTACAAAATATGATAAAAGTTAACTCTTGAGGCAATAACCTCTTACATTTCAAATCAGATTGCTGCCGTCTATTTTAGACGAAATGTTATTGTACTAGCTGTTCTACATTTAACCGAAATTGATCCTCACCAATAGTTATTTAATAGACCATAGTTATTTTACACCTTTTTCAATTTAGTACACGAATAGTTTCATCTGAGACAAAAGTCGATGCCATTATGAAATAAAGGGTGTAGAATAGTATTGATGAAAATGTACTTCTGCATAGTAACAATGGGCTTCAACTATGAAAATTGTATTGTAAAGAGCATTTTCATTCGCCTTTGCTATGGTAAAAGAGTTTTTTTTGTAATTTTCTAGAGGAAACAATTCATCATACCTCTATTTTGCTAGAATACGCGACACTCCCCATGCTGCGTTAAAACCAAATATTATGTTACTTCGATTAAACAATCTTTGCAGCCGGTACTTTGATATTTTTTATTTTATATGTCAAAATGTCAAATTTTGATCGCATTTGAAACCGTTAATGAAGATACAGAAGTAACAAGCACTGAGAACGGTTTATTCCCCGAATGGCTACTGGAATAAAATAACAAGTAATTATCACACTCAATTAAGGGGCCCTCTATGGGGTACAGGTAGAATTACCTGTATGAATAATCTACCAGCTACCAGAATTGAAACAAAATAAAATGGGAGTTTATTTCTTTTCTTTTTTTTAAATTTGAGCACTATATGAATATTTTGTATACATATTTTTTTAACTAAATAATTTTACAAGCACATAACATATTAAAAACTATAAATAATCGTGAAGTTCTATTGATTAGCAGCACTGATTTTCACATTATATATGAGATAACACTGTTTCACTCTCATATCACACATATTTACAATTTATTTAGTCCATCTCCATATATTTCTTCGCACCTAAAGAATTGCTATGCAAGGTGAAGAAGTTCCTAAACTCCATGTGTATTTTATGATTATTTAATAGAATGTTTTGATAATAAAAAATAATAAATAAATAAATTGAGGAAAACTTGATAGAAACACTTTATTTATCATACATGAATATCTATATTATTTTACGAATAAAAAAACATTTCTGTCAATTCATCTAAAAGAGTTTGAAAATGTAGCACAAAAAGGGGATAATATAATTTGTAAGTTCATCGATCGTAATAGATTTTAATGTACAACATATACTGTATTTTTGCACTATGTAATGATAATTAAAAAATGATAGATAGATAAAAAAAAAATTAAACAAAACTTTATAGAAACAATTTATCTAAAAGAGTTTGAAAATGTAGCACAAAAAGGGGATAATAAATTGTAAGTTCTCATTCAATACTATTACCGTAATAGCTTGGGGAAAAAATTAAAATAAAGGTACAATAAAAAATTCATTTTTCTGAAATCTTAATTTTACCTTAATAAAATTGAATGAATAAATCGGATTTAGAAAATATTGCTTATCCAGGTAAGCACAGGTAAGTCTACCTGTACCCCTTAGAGGGCCCCTTAATTGAGTGTGATAATTACTTGTTGTTTTATTCCAGTAGCCATTCGGGGAACACACCCTGAGAACGTATGTACATATAACTCTAAAAAAAAACTCCGAATGCAATTTTTAGAATATGTTAAACGGCAAAACACCGAAAAGTAAAGGAATATGTCAAACCAGATAGTATGCATGTGGTGTTTGAATATCTTAAACACATCTCGTACTTGTTTTCAGACTTCTTACACATTTCCAAATTATGGCAGGTTTTGCAGATGCTTACAACCCCGAAAATACGGCTCAAAATTGCTGACTCGGCGTTAAACAATTACAATCAGTCAATTGATCATTACTTTTTAAATACCATTTGCTTAGATTAAACATGTTCATTAATAAAATTTATTTTTTTTACAGAATCCACAGTGACTGCTGTACATACTACGGTAAGTTATAGTATACAACTAAGTAATGTTAATGTTCTGCCACAATCATTCACAGAATTCATATTATTCAGATAGTTTTAATTTCGACTGTGTTCAAATCCCGGGGCCGGGGTAGCACAAGTGCCCCTACCCCGATCGCTTTTATATTATTTTTAAGATTGGACCCATTTCTGATTTTCTAGCCGAAGTACTCAGTTGAGAGTCCTTATCACTCATTGAGCGATATGGCCTAGGATCCTCTTTTTACAACTTTGTTGTAGATGATATGAATTGTAAAGCAAATTTTATTGATACTGTTTTTACTTTAATTGTTAGTGTCCTGTGTAACGCCGTGGTTAGAATATATTGTTCTCGGTATAAAGTAGGTTCTCACTCTGGGACATTGAGACCGGTCCTTTGCATAAAACTGTATAAGCAAAGGACGGGTCTAAATTAGCCGCTTTTCATTAGCAGCAATATCTGGCGTCCAAACATCTCGACGAATCGGTTAAATATGCCCCTGTAATCGAAGATTCGGGATATATAGCTTTTTTTCTTGTTCATCCGTCCGTCTGCTTGTCCGCAAAAACTTGAACTTTGACCATAACTTTTGATTTCTTGGAGCTATTACTTTCTGATTCATATTCAACGTGTCTATTTTTTCTAACAAGACACCCACATTTAACCTCTTGATTCTGACCATTGATTTTAACTCACTTTTTAACCTTGGCCAAAACTTTTGCTCGTGAAATGATCTTTTCTTGGGTAAAAATATTATGACATAGAAAATCTGGATGTACATTTGAAAATTTTAACCTCGACAATAACTTTCACGTGTCGCCCGCGTGGCACAGTGGTTTGATCGCTTGCTCTAAAGTCCCAAAGTATTGAGTACATCATTACCTCGCGGGTTCGAACCCCATTGCAGGACATTGAGACGGTCCTTCGGATATTAACATAGGTCCCGTGTCACAGTAGGTACTGGCCCTGAGTCTCGAGCAAAATTTTCAGCCCTGTACCGGCATGCAGGTGGCACGTCTCAATATAAATGAAAAATTCTGGAGAGGAACATTAAACAACAAACAAACAAAATTACTTCTCAACACTTGGAATTGGAACTTTATGTCACATGTGTATTTCTTGTGACAAGTCCTTTTACCCTTATCCTAAAGTTTGACCTCTGTTAAAAAAAGTTGCGCTTGTCCAGAGCCTTTAAATCATTGGTGCTAGGACTTTGATATACTGACACGCAAAAGAAACGCAACGCCCTACTTTAAGTGGAAATAATTAATTAATTAATTAATTACGTAAAGTAAATAATTTTGTATCTTAAAATTATAGATACACATCGGTAATTTAACGGTTGAACGATTTTCATACCATAACCGGAAGTCGATCAAGTTGAAGTCTGTTTAACAGAAATCAAAAATTGCAATTTTAATAATTTGAAAACATTCAGCAACATTCTGGAGTTTTGAGGGTTTTTACTGTTCATCATTAGTAATGCAGCAATATTTCAAAAAAATAAACTCTCCTTTCGTTTCCCGTAACGATGCTAGGGCTTCTTGAAAATGGCTTAAGTACGCATTTCCATTGCTCTAGCTGGAAAATTTCAATGATAAGATGATTGAGAGTTGCTTATGCAAAAATCCACTAGATTACGCCTCAACAGGGTTTTACGTATCATATGCATTAAGGACAGTCCTTTTACCGGAAGTCCAAGGGTGGATACATTGCTCTAAGTCAGAGAAAATTCGACCTAATCATCTGAAAAACAGGCATTTAAAAATGGCAAAGAATAATTCCTTCGCTCAGATCTCGATATTGATGAACCTATTGTATCGTAGAAATTAAGCTGCAATTGGTTTTTAGGGCAGTCTTGCACGTTTTACTTAAATGGCTGGGAGGGGGTGTTTTAACAGTCATATGTTAGGCCTATTTAGTAAAGTAAAAAGATAAACATTTAACATTTTTATCAAATCTCTTATATTCTGAAAAGTGAGTTTAGCCTTACTGTATTCATTTTTGAAAATCATCAGATAAAAAATCAAACATTTGTAGATTACTGCTGGTTGCGTTTCTTTTGCGTGTCAGTATACTTCTCTTGGGTATTTCTAGTGTAAGATATAAGGCCTTCAATTGGAGATCATTATTTTGACCATTTCACCTTGCCATTTTACCTACTTTTGTAAACTTAATTTAAGCCTTCGAAACAACTATGGATTTCATATTTGACAGTTACTAGTATGTTCCTTAAGTAAATCTTCCGTTTGGTTCAAACATTCTTTATCTCTTGACCTTAACCTTGGAGTAAGACTTGCATTTCGAATTATAACCTTCAAAAGGGGACAACAGTGTTAAACAAACACATCTTGATTTTACAGAAGAGACAGACATCCAATGATGTAATGATAGTTGGACTCTCAGTGGGGTTTGGTGTGTCCGCGGCCGTGATAGCAATCTGTTGCTTAATGTGCTACTGCTGCTGCAGTTCTCGTGATCAACCAAAGCGCCCTCTGCTTCTTCACCATAACTGCCCGCCCAAACCGAGAGCTGTTGTAGGGAGTTTGCGGAGAAAGGAACCAGCGCCTTCCGTTTACTACAGTAAGCAATCGTCTGGCAGAAACAGCAATAATACATCTCGGACCGGAAGTAGCAAGTTAGATGATGAGGATGATTTGGACAGTGTTGTGATAAATCCGTCCGATAGACGTACATCGGTTAATAGCGGGGGCATAAGTGACTACCAACGTAGCAGTGCCTCTCCACGTGACACTAACGAAATTTTACACTATATATAGTTTTAGTTCCTAACGTATGGACATATTCAAAGACATAATTAAAAACATCGATTGATAACTCTGAAAGCAAACATGCAATCTGAACAGTTGGAATTTTCTAATTATTATTTCAGGATTGAACGAAAGCTCAAAGGGTTTGTACAATCTTGTCAACCTTGTGTACCGATTGCTGCAATCCTGCATTGTTCTTTGTCCTGGGACAAATATTGTTATTTTTTAGTTTAGATGAATCGTCATAATTTATAATGCCGATTCATCTTCCTTCACATATACGTAAAAGTCTTCAAAGTACTTCACTAAAGGAAGCAGGATCAGCGAAATATGGGGTATAGATATGCATTGTATGAAAAAGTATTTGAAAGCGAATTGTCGATAATATGTTAGAGTTAGCTGCACTAAGTATGCTAAATGTTGTACCTAAGTACTAAAACCATCAACCCGAACTAAGCCACCCGGTAACTCACTGAATTTGCTAACAGGGCTACCCACAATGTTAGAGAAACTGAAACACATTTAACTAGTGCTAATTGTAACGGGAACCGTTACAGATGTTCCCCAAACGCTCCCCAACTCCTTTTTGGTGCCATATTCCCTATAAGCTTCATTAAAAAAGACAAACTCTGTGCATTTTATACTTTAACAACGTTTTCTCAGAAGGATACCAATTATATTCAAATTTTAGCATTGCACCCGTGCGCATGTGAATGCATGTGCGTTATGATGATATCATTTTGTCTACACTATCTACATATTTTAATATACGATGTATTAAAGCATTCAGTCCAAAAGTATGAAAAATCACTCTTTCAAATGTATTTTTCATTTCACTCGTTCCAAATGAACGCACGTGCCTGCACGTGCATGATGACCATACCTTCTTGTAGGAGTCCCTTATATCTATCTATATTCTAAATCCCATCCTGTTTGGTTGAAAAACAAGGGATTTATAGCCATTTCAAGTTTAAGCCAATCAGATTGCAGCACACATTCATGCGCGTGATTTGATGATTTTTTTCTATATCATATTGTAGGATATCTTAATGCATGACTATGTTTTAAATTTCAAAGCATTTCAACAAAAATCAAAGGAAATATAGCCATTTAAAGTTTCAGCCAATCAGATTGCAGCACGCGGGCATGCGCATGCTTTCATGAAAATTCTTATATATCATGCTGTAGATCTTCATAATGTTGGTCTATGTTCAAAATTTCAAAGGATTTTGACAAGAAACAAGAAAGATATTGAGACTTTAGTTTCAGCTAATCAGAGCGAAGCGCACGTGCATGCACGTGAGATCTTACTTTTTTGACCATGTCATCTTGTCTATGCTTCTAATATATACTTATAATATGAGTTTCAAAGCATTTCATCAATAATTTAAATAGTTACGTCTGTTTCAATTATATTGGACATTTCTCGTGTTGCACGTGCGAGCTCTTCTAGTGCATGCACATGCTTTCATGATAAATCTTATATTACAGGCTGTAGACCTCCCTAATGTATGACTATATTCAAAATTTCAAATGATTTTATCAAAAAACAAAAAAGATATTGAGACTTTAGTTTCAGCCAATCAGAGCGAAGTGCACGTGCATGTGCGTGCGATCTTGCTATTTTGACCATTTCATCTTGTGCATACTACTAATATATTCTTACAGTATAAGTTTCAAAACATTTCGTCACAAAATAGAAAAGATACGGTTATATCCATTATATATTGGTCATTTTAAGTTTTGCACGTGCGCGCAAAATGACCTTGATTCCGCAAATCTACATAACATGCCTACTTACCCTAAAAAGGTTTCACCTAAGTCGGATGTGTAGTTTACAAGATCACTCGCGTACAAAATTTTCCCAGGAAGAAAAATAATAAGAACTAGATGAGATCTCGTTGCGAGCAACGAGTAGGTCTTCCGTCTGATTTTTCGATAAGATGAGCTATGATTTTGACTATTATCTTTATTAAAACATAATGATTTCAAGCTTTTTCTCTTTTGATGAAATTCTTTTGATAGAGATAACATTATTCAGTGGTAATAGATGAAAGTCTTAGCCCTTCTAAACCCCTTATTTAAGGGGTCAGACCATTTGTCTTCATATAAAATGATAAGGCTCGTGATTTGAAAGATTTTTTGATCAGTAAGTATTCATAAATTTGTCTTCGACTTCAAGCTATTTAAAATAGAAATATATAGGGGTCGGCCATTCAAGTCCTTAATGTGGTCGTTTTGTGAAAATTGGATGGTTGTATATTGGTAAGAATAAGATTCTGAGCATCTTTTATTCAAAATATTTCTCCTTTTCGAGATATAAAGAATCAAAGGATTAGCATTTTGGCCCCTGATGGACCCTTATTACGTAACATATGATCATGTTTTTACAAAATATTGTTTAAAATTGTTGAGATAAACATTTTTGTTTCAGAAATGTATAACAAATTCTTGATAGAGCTCTTAAGAGTTATAAATCAAAACGTACTGGCCACTCTATGCCCCTTATTTGAGGGGTCAGACCCTTTTTCTTCTTATCAAATAAAAGAACTTGTAATTCTGAACAACTTTTATTATATATCCTTTAACAAATTATTTACTGGTACAAATATATCAAAGAAAACGTATCAAAATTTGCGAGATATTTGTGAGTCTATATTTCCAGCCTGGGCAAGCCTCAAACCCTTTTGCGCTGGAAAGATATAGACTCAAAAAAGCAATTCTACTATCCTTCCTCTACATTCACTGTAAATATCAACTCAATATCTTCATTCGTTTTTTAGTGATTGCCTGGACAAGCTGACCCTCTGAAAATCACAAAATCGTCCATATCTCACGACCGGAAGGGACGACGTACATATAAAAAATTTCCAATAAGGTTCAGACCAATATCTATCAGATCTGAAAGTTTCGTGAAAATCGATCAAGCCGTTTCCGAGAACTCGCGTGCACAAAAATCGGTAAGAAAAAAAAAGAATAATAGGGAAAAAGAAACCGAACGAAAACAATAAGGTCTTCCGTTGGAAACGGAAGACCTTAATAATAATAATAAGAAACAGAGTAAAAACAATATGTTCCCCAACTTCGTTTGGGGAACATAATTAAGTTTAAGCCAATCATTGCTTAGTCATAAAAACAACATTAACTTCGTCCGTACTGTTTGAATTCAGCGAGTTATTGTATGACCTGATGGTTTCAATTTGCTCTCTCTCTCTCTCTCTCTCTCTCATGCACATATATGTTGTTGTATTGTTCCTGTTATATTCAAAGTTTGTATTAACATGATTAAGATTTATTGTTAGATTTTCATTAAAGTCTATACTTATTTAGACCATTCTTCTTTTCTTTGTGTATAAATATAGACATTTAACATGCATCCCTACTAAGGCAGGTTTTCCATACAAGGTGTTACAAAAATATACTCCATTCTTTAGAATAAAGAAATCTAGTAAGAAGAATTTTAAGGCGTTGGTATAAGCATTTGGATATAACCCAAACACTTTCGCAAATAAAATGCATAACCCCCCCCCCCCTCTTACCGGGCGGGGGGGGGGGGGGGGGGGGGGGGGGGGCTCTAATACTAGAATGAGATTTCTCCCTCAAAGATTCTCCTCTAGACTTTCAGAGAATGGCTGTAGTGGGAAACACTAGTCATTGAGAAATCCTTCTCTACAACACCAGTACAAACTTTGACACATCTCCAAAAATATTCCAAGGATATTGGTCTGAGCATGAGAAGGTTAATCTTAATATCTTTACATTGATTTTTTAACCTCAAAATCAATAGGAATCGTCCAGCAGACATCATGGTCCAAATTAAAACTACATTACATGTAAGTATTATTACTATCGAAGTGTTCTCATAAAATAAAATTGTCATAAAGTATTTGGTCATAAACCATTGGATGAGTATGTTTAAGAGAACAAGGTGATGTGTGACCTTTTCACCTTAAATATTTTAGAAGAAAAGTAGGTCAGGGGGAGAAACTGACTTGAGTTTTGCTAAAAAATTCTCCTTTCATGACACAACATTACCGCAAAAAGTTAATAAAAACACCTTGTTTCTTAAATCAGTTCAGGTTGATTTTGATGATGTTCTTCACACCTGATTTCTTGAGAAGAAGAGTTTCCGCTATTTTGGTCCAGTGGTTCTTAAGAAGATTTTGGAAGGTTTGTCCTATATATTTCAATAAACTTGGATTCCCTATTGTGGCACTATCCTTACCCCAGGGGTCATGATTTCATCAATTTATACTCTACACTACCCAGGATGCTTCAAATTTCAGCTTTTCTGAACCAGTGATTCTTGAGAAGATTTTTAAAGATTTGTTACTATATATCTCAATGTAAATCTTGGATTCTCTGCCTTACCCCTGGGGATCATGATTTGAACAATTTATTATCTACACTACCACAGGATGCTTCCACATAAGTTTCATCTTTTCTGGCCTAGTGGTTCTTGAGTAGATTTTTTTATGATCCCACCCTATTTTACCTTTTCTTGATTATCTCCCCTTGCAAGGGGAGTTGACATTTTTTTTTTTAACTCCCCTTCATCCATTTTGTGGTCTTTGTCTTAATTAAAAACTTGAAACTTGAAGAAAAGTAGGTCAGGGGGAGAAAATGATTTGAGTTTTGCTAAAAAAATCTCCTTTCATGACACATTACCGCAAAAATTGAAAATTCTCTGTATTTTTACAGAGTTTTTAATATCTAAACCCTGTATGCAAATTCAATCTGTGATTACGTTGGGTTTTTTTTTTACTGAAATGCTTTATGCCAATCATAAAGTCATTGTTTTTACATTTTTTTGGACTACGGATTATTCACTTACCTGATTAAAAGAGGGAACAAGGCAGAAATGACAAGACAACAGGGGATGTTTACTCATCAGAGGCATCTAATCCTACCTCTGGAGTTTCCTGGGGTCTGTATAATCTTGATTTATTATGTTTACATTCTTCATTACAATTATCTGAAAGAATTTTCCAAGAGAGCAAATAATCAATATTTACTTTTTCAGAAAGACCATTAACCGATGAACTTAAAATTTAAAAAAAAAAAATCATATTGTTTTAATCTTTAATTCCATTTTTGAGTCAATCACATAACAAATAACAAAAGATTGATTTATATGAAATACTGGATTCATCTCCTTCATTCAATATGCATGTAGATCACTGCTTTTAAATTGCTGGTTACATGTGTATATTGTATATAAATACTGTCTGATAAAATCATCAAACAAAAGATTAGTTGTATTAGGATAAAAATCAAATCAAGAACTGTTATTGTTCTTACAGAAAAAATAAACATTTCAGTAAATGAGTCCTTTAAATAGAGAATACCAGAAAATTTATCCATTTTGTAATTCAAAAAAAAAATTAACAATAGTCATCCCCAATCAATGGAATAATTACCTGGTATAAATTAAATCTTATCTGCATTTCTTCCTCAGTACCTTAAAATTATTATAAAATTTTTTTTTCCTTTTCAATGTTGTCAATTTTTTAATTTAATTTTGCTTGATGCTATCACAATTTGCTTCTGTCTGGCTGTTTTTTGGTCACAGTTTGCTTGTTGCTGGCTGTTCCTTCATTAGTGTAAACTCCCCATCAAAGGCTGCCTGTATCACATCATCCAATGTGTGTGCCAGTATAATTGTTAGCTCTTTCTGCAAGCAGAAAAAAAAAAAAATTACAACTTTCAACTATTGTGCTTATAAATAAACATGCACCATTGAAAAAAAATGTAAGGGAAATACATGTAACCGTGTAATCTCAACTGTGATAAAAGAAAGAAACATTGTGTTGTATATTACTTACCCTGATATTAGTAGGTATTTCTAGCAGATCCTTCTCATTTCTATAAGGCATGATAATTCTCCTGATCCCTGCACGATGAGCAGCTAAAACCTTTTCCTTAATTCCTCCAACCTACAAAGGCATAAATCTAATTATATTTGTAACTTAGATGAGTTTAAGTCCCTACAATTTATGTATTTTTTCTAGTAAAATACAATGTATTCATGTTATGATAGATTTTGATTTGAGGGATTGGAAAAATGAAATCTTATGGATAATGAGTGATCAAAAATAATTTAAAAACTTTCAAAAATATAAATAAACTAATATTTCCAATTCTGTTTTGATTCACGATGATGTAGATAAATAAAAATTCTGTACTCTTACAGGCAGGACAAGTCCTCTCAGAGTTATTTCCCCTGTCATTGCGACATCTGACCTCACACATTTACGACTAAATAGGGACACTAAAACTGTTGCTATAGTAACTCCTGCTGATGGTCCATCTTTGCCCACTGCTCCAGCTGGGAAATGGATGTGAATATCTTTCTTGTCCAGCAAACGGTTTTCCTTCTCTAACCCCAACTGTGGAAATATTTAGAAAATAATGCAAATATTGTTAATCTACTAGATTTTAATAACTGTACATGTTTTTCTAATCAAAGCTTAAGGTTTATTATTTTTTTACATTCAGGTATCTTAAATATAAAAAAAAACCAGTTTACAAGAAATAAAGACTAAAATAACATCTACTGATGAGGTGTGTATATTGAAGAGGAACCTCTACTGCATGGCTACTGTATGCAACACACCTTTCTGGCATGTCACCTATTAAACCAAATTCTTGTTAAAGTGAGTTCTACTCTCCCTTCTGTCATGTGACCTGACCCAGTTCATGCCTAATGAACTCTACTCACCCTTCTGGCATGTGACCTGACCCAGTTCATGGCTAGTTCTGCGGACTCCTTCATCACGTCCCCCAGCTGGCCTGTTAAGGTCACCTTGCCTTCCCCGTCCATCACTGTGGCCTCTACAAACAAGATTTCTCCCCCCATAGGAGTCCATGCCATCCCTACTGCTACACCAGGCTGTCCCAATCGCTGGGATACCTCACTTTCATATGCTGGGGGCTGTGAAAAAGAAGAAATATATCATACTATATAATAGATTTATACATGTAGAAACATAATTTACTTGTTTTTACCCCTGAGGAGAACAGCAAGCTTCAATATACACCATTTGAACCCACATGTACATCAAAATATCAAATAAATATTCTTTCAATTTCTGTGTGCTGAATAGTAAATGAAAAGGATCCCTAGCTGCTAACTTCAAGACAGATGTTTCAGCAAGAAAATATTTCTAATAATGATTTGTAATAGATATGGAAAAAGAATAATCTTGAAAGCTTGGAAAATTACATTAAAACTTAAAAAAAAAATACAAAAAGGCATGTACATGTAAACAATTCCTTTAATATCCTTAGCAATGCTACAAACATATCCCTCATTGAGGAATGATGGATAATGAAAGCAGGGACAGAAATACATTTGTTTCAATAATCATGGCAGCAAAAAGGTAATCTTAATGTTAGTAGTCAGGGATCTCTTGGATTTAAATCTTTGTGAGAGTTATGGTTTTTAAAGACATCATTATGAGTACTTTGCAATTTTAGAATTCTTCTTTTCTTTGATTTTACCCCTAAAATATCCTCTAGAGCTGCCTCGTCAATAACTATGGGCATCTCTGGAGGGTGGGCGAGGGTGGACACATCCCGTGACATGGCCTCCGACATGTTGGAGTTGGTGACCTGTTTCTTGTCTGCGGCGGTCTCCAGCTTCTCGTGCCTGGCCCTGGAGCTGTGTTCAGCCACGCGGACTGCCACCGCTCTACACACCGCCCCAATCCTACGCTCTAATGTCCTCACACCCGCCTCCCGCGTGTACTTAGAAACTGAACACAAATATATGTACATTTATAATATTTTACACTCTCTAAATGGGTCAAGTAGTATAGAATTAATTTTATTGTTTACATTTACCTCCTTTTTTAGTAATATACACATTGATAAATGAACAGACAAATGTATAGAATTACCGATGACTTTGAGGGTGTCCTCTGGTATTTGTATCTGTTCTGGAGTGAGGCCATTTTCCTTGATCTGCTTTGGCATTAGATGTTTCATTGCTATGGTAACCTTTTCCTCCTGTGTGTACCCTGGGATCTGGATGATCTCCATTCTGTCCAATAGAGCGGGAGGGATAGTAGCCATGTTGTTAGCTGTTGCTATAAATAGGACTTGTGACAAGTCAAAGGGCACATTCAGGTAGCTGAATTCAAGTTAAGGTCTGTTTTTTTCCATATGGAATTTAATTAAAATTGAAATAATTTATAGGCCTAAAATAGAATCTGATATTAAAATAACATTTTCAAGTTGCTATGTAGTGCTAGTGATGCATTAAGCATATACAGCAGAGTCAATCAAATACACAGAATGGGAGAAATAGCTAACCTGTAAACAGTAAAAGGATATTGTGAAAATATTTAAAATGTACTGTATTGTAATCTTATTGTACATTTTGCTGGGATTCGTCTTGATGATGAATTCACTTATACAAATATTTAATCAAATTGAATGTAAATTTAAATGTATAGCAGAGTATATAATTAAAACATTGCAGCAAACAATGTAAAATTGAAATCAAGTATACATTAAACACAATGTAACACCTTTCATACATGCCAACTTTTGAAAATTACCATGGGGGATTTTGCGCGTGACGACAATTTTCAAAGCTTTAAATTCGCGACATTTTGTCGTGAAAATAAATGATTATGAAATACTATTTTTAATTATAATATTGATAGCACTTATGAATACAAAACAATACAAATTAAAGTTTTATTTTTCCAAATTTAAATATCTTTGCTTAATAGTTGTCACTTTGTTCTATTAATTTACATTTTGTTTCTGGTATGTACCCTTAAAATCAAGTGTCACTTTATTCCCTATAAGTAAGTATATAGACAGTGCATCATTAATTTTATCTCACACACGGAACAATTTGAAGAAATGGGCCTAATTAAATCATGAATTTTTTAACACAAGCCCCACCCATCCCATAGAAAAATTAAAATTGTAAAAGACTACATCATGAACATGATCAACTTTTGCAGTCTTGGCAATGTCATATGGGTCTCTGGTATTTCCTTGACATATGTGTAACAAAGAAATACAAAGTACAATATGAGTATGTTCAATGATTCAAATAAATGGGAGAAAGGGGGGG
>PRKT01000002.1:2358497-2377535 GCA_003671525.1 Saccostrea glomerata | reverse complement strand
CAATATTTTTATTATTAGCAGTTAAAATCAGCAGCTATATATGCTTTGAAATTTTCTACTTTTGTTTTCAAAAAACGATCGTTTTGGATTCCTATTTTATTGTTTGATTATCATTTTATTGACTTTAATTTTTGTTTTTAATACAATGACTAATAATTTAAGCCCTTAATCTATGTGTTTCACTTCGCATACCCCTTCAAACTGAAAGTACCTGGACAGCAGCGTGTGCGTTGAAGCGAGAAGTGATCTCCTGTGCCTTATTAACTCTGCCTGCTAAATAAACAATGAGACTTATCTGTGTGCATTGAATAAACAACTCTGATATTCTTATCCCGATTGACAAAATTCGGTGATAGGGAAACTGAAAATCTGAATTTTTTCAAATCGGGAAATTGGGGCAATTTTTCTCTCCCGATCGGGAAGGCGGGATGAAAGGTTAAAATCGGGAGAATCCCGCCTAAATCAGGAAAGTTGGCATGTATGCCTTTACTGTGGTTCAAGTCTTTTCCTGTGGTTATCAGTGAATGAATTTGATAGAGGATACTGATCTGTAAATGTGTTGTTTTGCTCCGGGTCCAGAACTTCTAACAGAGCTGCCGCTGGATCTCCATGAAGAGATTTACCCTAGTAAGTAAGGTGGAACTAAGTCAATTATGCTTACAAATAGTCATGCAATGTAATACTAACACTGTTTAAAAAATCAGCTACTCATTTAAGTATTGTCTATATTTTACCAGTTTATCCACTTCATCCAATAAGAACACAGGATTGTTGACACCGACCAATCGGAGACCTTGTATTATTCTTCCTGGCATGGAGCCAATGTACGTTCTTCTGTGACCTCTGATGTCAGACTGATCACAAACTCCCCCAAGTGATATTCTGTCAAAATTTGTTTTTTTAATTAAAAGCTAAAAAGACTGACTCAAAATAAAATTTATTAAATCTGCAATACTTTATAGTATACAAATCAGTATACAAACGACTGAATATGTATGAATGTGATTCATATAGTTTGAAAGTTTGCACTTCAATCTAGTTGCCACGGCTACATAATTTAAAGTTGGAGTGCAATTTTTACATCTCAGTTTTGATCAAACGCCTAATTTCATGCACTTCAAATTCCCATTACACATTATTGAGAGACAGGACAGATCAAACTTTATCCCTTTGTTATAAACAAGCTTTAAGTCTCATTTATATACAAACCTGTGAAATTCCCTTCCCAGTGTATGTGCTATGGACTTCCCCACACTGGTTTTTCCCACCCCTGGGGGTCCAACAAAACATAAGATCGGTCCCTTCAGGGAATTCTTCAGCTGACGAACAGCCAAATATTCTATCACCCTCTTCTTAAGTTTGTCAAGACCATAATGATCCACATCCAAATCTTTCCTGCAAAACAATATACATATACAAACTGAAATGTCTTCAATATTGTTTCTACAAAAATTAAATTAATCCATGCAGTTTACAAGCAATTGTTTAGCTTAGAAATTCAATCCATACCTGGCTTGTAAAACATCTAAAGCATCTTTGCTGTTCTTAGACCAAGGAAGCTCTACCATCAGCTCTAAATAATTCCTGTAATTGAAGAGGAAGCCTTATAAACTCAGGTATACTGAATAGTTCCGAGAGAAGAAATTGTGTATAAAGGAAAATTGTGAAAAGACTCCCTGACTGGTAAACATAGCTATGAAGAGATTCAGAGATCCTTTTTTTCTAATGATACAGTAGTAGTTTCAAAATGCAACTAAAACAATAGTAGAATTGAAGACTTGATCATAGCTATGAAGATATTCAACAGAGATCCTTTTATGACATGTAATGTATTTTCAAATGGCAAATAAACTGAAACAGAGTAGAAGTGAAGACCTGATAAGGGCGTGTTCTGGCATCTGTTGAGGCATCTTCTTCATCCTCTTCAGTTCCTTCATCGCTGCTTTGTGGGCGTGGTCTGGCATGTGAGCAGCCCTTTTAAAAAACAAGCGTATAAATAGATATTCAACATTACATCACACATCTATCCTCAAAACTTTTTAAAATGTTTCAGTCTTTCTATAACCCTACCGGATTTTCTGCTCCAGGTCCATGGAGTCATCAGCTTCTGAATCATCTTCATCGTCCAGGTCAGAGTTAATGCTCCTGAAGGCTCGTCTCATTTTACCTGGTCGAGAATCTCCTTCCTTCCTCGTCACTATCTCAAATCTGTCCTTCCTAGCCTTCTGTAACAACCGTAGTCCCTGAAAAGTCAACATTACATTATGACATCATCACTATTCTGTAATTAAAACATTAAGCACCTTGATAAATTACTATAAGTTCTGCAAACAAAATACAAGTACTGTAGAATCACTTTAAGTCATGGAAGTCAATGTATACATAATCTTAACTTAAAAATTTTACTGGACTGTTAGTGTAAAATCTTGTTCGGAACTTTTTTATATAGAAGATTCAACAAACTAACATGATGACAAAGTATTAAATCAATGTAAATTGAGAAATGTAATTTGAGAGTTAGGGTTACCAAGATCAATAAGCATCACCCCTCCAAAAGCAAGATGATTCAACAGTATGTTATACACAAACAAATATCTACGGTTGTATGTATACCGGTAATTGTATTGATTATGACTTACTTCAATCTGCCTCATCAGAAGTGGCAGTGCTTTTTTGAATCGTTCTGTTAAATCTACAGCATCCAGCACTTGAATCTTTTCAGAATAAGAAGCCTTCACAATGGCGGCACAAATATCTGGCAAGTGTTGGCTTGGCAAATTCTCCAACATTTTCTAGACATATAAGATATTTATACCGAAATATTATTCTGCATAATATACAACACACATATATTTTTCTTTTAAAGTTATTTTCAAGAGGAACTTAAAATTGCAAAGTTATCTTCATGGTCTGGATAATTCTTTTAAGAAGAAAGTTATTGATTACAGAATTACATGATTGTATAAGTCAGAGAGATCAATACCTTAAGTTTTGCGACCACAGGAATAGAAATGTCCAGCATATCCACAAGTTTAGCAGCTTGTTCTCTGAAGTTCTCTGCCAGGGCCTCTAATTCAGCACTCTCATTAGCTCCCTTTATTGCCTCACCTAATCAATACATGCAATTACTTCATACATGTAATTATATAATCAAAAATCTTAACACTACTTTTTCCATTTTTATTTTTACAATTAACAGATATCCAATTCTTGTAGAGATACCCATGTCAGCTGGATTAACAGATTAATGTTAGCTTTCCAGTATGTTGCTGTAGAGATGCCCTACTCCTGCATGCTAGAGGTTAACAGGATACTTTTAACTTATAAGGAACATGGGACGCTAACTGAGGCTCTTACTTGGAGGAGTAGAGATACCCATATCAAATGAATTAGCATAACATTAACATTGGCTATCCAGTAAATTGCTGTAAAGATACCCATGTCATCTGGAAGTTTATCCAGTTGTGTGACAGTGGCCACTGGAAATGGAGTTTCCTGGAGAAGTTCCTGCATTTTGAATCGACAGAGTCCGGTCACCAGCAGCGTGTAGGCGGGCTTCGGCCAGTTAGTACCGGTTACCTGGACCACCACTGCTGCCGTACCGATAGAGTGCAGAGTCGAGAGATCCTCCCCCTGTAAAGAAAAAGATACAATAGACACATATAACACATTTGAACGGCACGAATTAAGACAGATATTTCACTTTGAATAATGAAGAATAAAATATAAATCTTGTGTCATACCTCCTCCTCTAGCTTCTGAGTGGGGACAACTCCAATGATGGTGCTACTTAAGGTATTTCTACTTAGAAGGCGACTCTTCACCATGTTCATACTAAAAATTAAAGATGACATTAGTTAAATCAGTAATTCTTCTAAAAAATGTTAATCAACATTAATAAATGCTATATGCAATATTCAGGCAGGTAAACATAATTATAGCTTATACTTCTTCAAGATTTAGAAAAAGATTTTTTTTTAATTTCAATTAGTCATGCATACATTAGCTACAGAACTATAGCATTATGATTATATATTTTAGTTTGAATAAAGCGTTATTATTTTATATTTTAGTCTTAGCTGCAGAACTATAGCATTATGGTTTTTTTATATTAGTCTTTGACCATAAAGCTAAATTGTAGCATTATGGTTTTATACATGTATATTAGTCTGTGACCATAACGCTGTATACAGATCCTGTAATGCAAAAAATGTACAATTTATGGCGCAAGATTTTTGGCGCAATGTTTTGGAGAATTTCTACACTTCCCAGCTTTCATAAATCATCTATACCTTTCCCTCCATAATTCTAGACACATTCTCAAATGGATTTTTTTTTATTTCATTCTCCTCTCAATCTTAGTCGCCTCTACAGCAATAATTTTAAACTGGCTTGATTTGAATTGGCCAAGGGATTGCAGAAATTTTTCATTTAAGCGAGTTTATCGCTTGTACAGACAAGAGTTAGGAGCTCTTTAAAATAAACAGCTTTAATTTAAAATGTCATCATTTTTTGCATTACGGGATCTGTAGCGTTATGGTTCATGACTAATGTATATACCAGGTAAAACTATAACGCTATACGGTTCTGCAGGCGAGTGCAGCTATTTTAACCTTCGACCATAGTAGGTCAAAGACTAAAAAACACACACAAGCATATAACGCTACAGTTCTGCAGGTACGCACATCAGTGTTATGCTGTCCTTCTTTGCATTACTCAATTTACTGCGTCTAAACCTGAACACTTTCTTTTTGTAAAGTTCTTCAAGCTCTCGAAACATTACTTACAATGTGCATGTGTTTAACAATCTATTTTAAAAGTTAAAATGAATTAAAACACACTTTTTCATGCTCTTCACGGGTATTCTCATCGATGATCCCGGTAAAAGAACACTGTCTTTTACCAAAAGTAGTGGCAAGCGCCGAGGAATTGTTATGGACGACGCCATTTTACAAGAATTCTAGAAAGTGACAGGGGTCACGTGGTCAACAAAAATAGGAGTGTGACTAAAATGGGTAGCGAAACCCGGGCCGGGCCGGGATTTTCGATAACGAAAACCGGGTTTTTGATAATCACGAAATAAATACTCATTCTTTCTTCATGAAATTTACGGACATAGTTTATTAATCTAGAATTGGCCTTCGCTGAAAGTTTTAGGTCAAAATGTTGTGTTTTTTAATGATTATCGCCGACTGTCCTTTTCCAAGTGACTAAAATGGGTAGCGAGCCCGGATTCCTCATTTTGGCGATTTAAACTTAATTTCGGCAGCATATTTACAATTATTTCATTTGGATCTTTGAAATTGAACTTATACTACCTAAAACATTTAACTGTTGCAGTAATAAATCACGATTGTTGAAAATATACGCATTTTTTTAACACCCGGGATTGGTCGAAACCGGACACGTTCACCCGGGAAAAACCTTTTATTTCCGAAATACTTATCAGATAATGACATATAATTGAAATATAAATGACTCTATTTTGATTTGCATATTTTTATTAATTTTTTCCAATTTATTTCTTAGTTGTATGTCGGTTAGGGACTGAAAAAAAATCTACATTCTTTCTCTGGCAATCCGGAATTATTAATTTGCCCCGGGCAAACGCGTCCGGTTTTGACCTGTCCCGGGTCTATGAAAAATGACAAAAACCCTAATAATTGACATTTAATTTAATAAAAATTGAACAATTTAACCATTTGGTGTTAATAAACAACCATTAAATGCAAATATCACAAAGACTTTCGATGCATTAAGCTTAAAATCGTCAAAATGAGTAAACCGGGCTCGCTACCCATTTTAGTCACCTGGAAAAGGACAATCGGCGATAATCATCGAAAAACAAAACATTTTGACTTAAAATTCTCAGCGAAGGCAAAACCTATACTTATAAACTATGTCTGTAAATTTCATGAAGAAAGAATGAGTATTTATCTCGTAATTATCAAAAACCCGGCTCTCAGTTTTGAAATTCCCGGCCCGGCCCGGGTTTCGCTACCCATTTTAGTCACACTCCAAAAATAGAAACCGATCAAATGGTCAATGTCCAAGGCTAAGTGAATCCTCTTTATTTATTTTCTGCAGTTAATGTTTAAAATGAACTTTATCATAGCAGATTAATAATAAATAATTGCATGAATTTGGGCTATAATTGACGATATGAGGTGCTTATGTCTTTCGGATTATATCGAAGTTTTATATAACATGAAGTGTATTCCGAAGTGCCTCGATGTTATGTAAACATACCGTGTGACTGCGACCTGTCAAGTTTTAGAAGAATGGCTGTAAGGCTTCCACAAGAGGTAGTACTCATTCTATATTGACGATTTTCTATGAAAAATTTTCCCAGTTAAAAAAGTAATAAGTTTTGCATGAACTAAGTGAGGTAAATAATCAGTTAATCAGTGAATCTACTGAAGGTATTCATTGACCAGCTAGCTGGCTAGGTGACAAACGAGGGTGCATGGCTCTTGGGTCTCACACTGATGTATATTCCATTGTACTGCCAAAAAAAGAATACAACCACCTAAATTCTTTTATACTCTGTGAACCATATACCCAACGTTTTTCTCTGTTTTCGTTATTTAAAACTTGAAAATAACTGACATATTTGAATTATCAACACTTTTATCTCTCCGATCGATCTCTCGAGATGAGTGCATGTTATCAGTCAGACGGTGAGTTGGAGGAGGGGAGGGGGGGGGGGGGGGCAGACTAGCTTAGAACACAATTCTATTTTAAAAAGAAAACCCTGCTTAAACCATTATTTATTAATGTAATAATGTAATGCATAATATATATTTTGACAGGTCATAACGCATATAATGCGTTTCCTGAACGTCTCTGATAGGAAGGAAGCAGCAATGGTAAACAAGACGTGGTATGAGGCCTCTCTGGACCCCATACTGCAACGGGATGTTGTCCTTCACTTCAACGGAGAGACAAAATATGTCCCACTTTCTAACTTCAGTTACAGGCGCTTATCTCACCTGGCTTTAAGTCAACTAGACAATTCCATGAACACCAAGCATGCATTACTTAAATCATGTCAACAATTCAATGAGAGTTTGAAATCCCTGTCCTTCAAATCTTGTAACATTACGGAGAGCACATTTGTAGAGATTCTCTCTTGCTGTACAAATCTGACAAGTATCGATCTCAGTAGCTGCAACAGTATCTTTTTGTCAGGAAGACTTCTGGAGACAAACGCAGAAATGCAGCTCCTCAGGAAATCACTGAAAAACGTGAAAGATTTGAACATTTCGTCTATACGTCAGCTATCTGACGTTACGTTTAACAGAATCGTCACGATTTGTCCAAACGTCGAAAAAATTACGTTGGTAGGGTCCCACATTGTTTTCAGTAGTGAACATTACATTCCAAAAGCAAAATCAAGAGTTGCCAGCAGTGCTGTGCTCACTTTCAACAATATATTAGACTTTGTGCGTGTACAGGCCTCCTTGTTAACCTCAATAGACTTGAGTCGAAACCAAATTAATGATGACGCCCTGGAGAGCCTTGTTACAATTCCTGGTCTACTCTTACAAGAACTGCATTTAATTGCCTGTAAAGAGATAGAAGATCAGGGAATTGTTGCTTTGAGTCACAACCAAAAGTCGCTGAAGATCTTGGACCTTAAAGATTGCATAGGTATAACTGACGCGGGCATCAGCGCAGTGGCAACAAATCTAGTACATTTGGAGAACCTTGCCCTGAACCGATGCAGAAATGTGACGTCAATTTCAGTCAAGAAGTTCCGTTATCTTTCTCACTTGCAGACCCTAGAAATGTCAGATTTGTATCAAGTGACGTCATCTGGCGTAGAGGAGGGGCTCTGTGGCAATTCAGGGATGCCGCTGACGCGTGTTAACCTGAGTTGTTGTTCCTTAATCCAAGATGGATTCGTGGAAAAACTGAGCTACATGCATCCGTATCTTGTTCACCTGGATCTTGGTTCGTGTAATAATCTTACGAACCAAAGCATTTTCGAAATCTCGAAGAACCTCAAACAGATTCAGTTTCTAAGATTAGCATGGTGTAAAAAGATTACGGATCTCGGCATCTTGGGATTTGAGCAAGACATCGGAGAAAAGAAACCTACGGAAACGGGATGCAACAAAAACTACGAAAGCACAACTATATTCCGAAAGCCAATATCGAAAGAAGAGAAAATGAAAGTCCAGAAATTAAAAGAAGAAATAATTGAACAAGAGCTACTCCGTTACAAATTAAGTAATCTTTCAAAGCTGCGGGACCTCGATTTATCGGTGTGTCTAGGGCTGACGGACATTGGTCTAGTCCAGGTTCTGAAGTTCCAAGAACTTCGTTATTTGAATCTGAATATGATTCCAATAACAAACGTCACAGTTTTTGCGCTTACAGCATCGAACCCTAGTCTGGAACACCTGGTTCTGGCTAAGTGTGCCGCCATTACGGACGATGCAATCGAAGCGGTGGCCAAACGTCTTCCACGCTTGAACAATCTGAACCTATCTAGCTGTGACAGTTTAACAGACAAAAGTATTCGCTTCATCCAGATTCACTGCAAACGACTTCGAAGTCTTGACGTCTCATTCTGTAGAAATATATCCCCTGAAGCGATAGACGACTTGGAGAGATATCATTCTATAGTGTCCGTCAATCGAAGACTAGTTGGGGGCAAAACGTAAATTGTGTCATCGCTATATCAATACTCTGATGATTTTAAGAATTGCAGTGCCAGTATTATATTATATTATTTGGCTAATGAAATTAATTTCTTTGATTCATGCCTTTTATAACAATTTCCTTTGATTTTTAATACCATTCACTAATGATTGACATCATTCATTTTCAACAACGAAATTGTGATTCGGTATCTATGGCACGCCAAATTCACAAAAATGAGATAATCACAGTTTCTCAATCGATAAACTAGGTTTATCGGTTGTAAACTATAGTTTACGGATTGTAAACTATAGTTAACAACGTTAACCTATATTTTACATCTGTAAACTATAGTTAACGCGATAATCTATGTTTCACAACCGTAAACTATACTTAACACCGAAAACTATCATTTGCGATCGCAAAACATAGATTATCTTGAAAAATACAGTTTCACGATTTGTAAACTGTAGTTTACAAACCGTTAACTATAGTTAACGATCTGATAAATATAGTTTCACGATTTGTGAATCTATGATTAACAACTCTTAACTATAGTTTACGATTGTAAACTATAGTTTACAAACGTGAATCTATGTTTATCAACAAAATCTATTGTTAACGCATATTACAGACAGATAAACTTAGATTATCATTCGTAAACTATAGTTAACAACCGTTAAATATAGTTTTACAGATGAAAACTATACTTAACGAATCGTTAACTATAGTTTACGGTTTGTAAACTATAGTTTACAGTCGATAAACCTAGTTTATCAATTGTGAAACTAGGTTTAGCTCATTTTTGTGAATTTGGCGTGCCATAGGTATCCGTGCTCCCAGTTTGTGATCGGAATTGCAAATATTCTATGTTTGATGGGAATAATACAAGAAGCCAGTGAGACAGTGCTTTGTCTTTCATGTTTTTCCTTACAAGCTTTAGTATACAAAAAAGGTACAGAAATTGAACACGGGTTTTCGTCAAAAGGCTATTGCTCCACAAAATTTTATTCTTGTTAATCTTCACTGTTACAGAGACATAAATATTATTTTATATACCGGGTATGTCTTTGATTGTTACCACAACAAAACATTGTGTTCATATATATTTATTATCCACTTTGTTATGAATACTGTGATATTTTTTTTGACATTTTACTTGCTGTTTCTTCATTGTGTTCCTATTTATTAATAATAAAAAAATCACCGTTATTTGCTTCAGTGTATTGTACAGTATATTTCATTTCAATTCAACCTTCAAGGTATCTATTGAAAATAATTTTTAAAAAAGACGTGTTTGTGAAGCACTGATGTCCCGTTATGACAGCCCTTAGGGAGGGTTAAAGTTTTTCAAATGCAAGCCAAACTCCGAGATCAATGTCAAAAGGTCAAAATGTTGAAATATTAAGGAAGGTCTTGTCACAAGAAATACATCTGTGAAATATGAAAGCACTAATGCTAAAAGTTATGGCCAAGTTTAAAGGTTTTTTTTAAAGTTGGTCAGACTCTAGGGCCAAGGTCAAAATGTAAAAAAATATTATACCTATTGAAATGTTTTGTCACAGTGAATATATATGTGAGTATGAGAGCCCTTAGCTAAAATCATGGCCAAGGTTAAAGTTTTGAAATTTTGGTAAAAGTGTCAAACATTAAGGTCAAGAGGTCAAATGGTGGTACTCTGAAAAAGGTATTATCATAACGAATACCCATGTGAAATATGATAGCTACAGTCCCATCCACTCAAAAGTTATGGACAAGGTTAAAATAATTTTTTGCCAGCTTACAGACAGACAGACGGATAGACAAGGCAAAAACTAAATACCCTCGAATCTTCGATTACGGGGGGCATAAAACCCTTTTTTTACCACAATGATTGTTGAAATATTAAGATATTAAATTGGCATTTCTTGTCTTATAAATTACGAATGAAAATTTCGATTGTATGGGAGCATTCTATATAGTATAGATGTTGTTTTTTTTCAAATCGTGACACATATGGGCTGGGTAGAGCAGAGCTACATTTGCCTCACAGTCGATACATGTAAAACAAGATGTGTTTGTGAGACACTGATGCCCCCGTATGGCAACAAGGCGAAGATTAAACTTTTCTTATGTGCAAATTTAATATATTGGTATCCAAAGCAGTGTATTCTCACTGGAAATACAGTTGTGAAATATAAAAGTAGGCCAAGTTAAAAGTTTTTTTTAAAAGCACGGAAATCTAAAAGGTCAAGGTAGTTGGTATCCACTGAAAGGTCTTGCCACAAAGAATACATATGTGAAAAATGGGATCGAAGCCCTAGCTCTAACCCTTAAAAAGTTATGGTCAAGGTTACAAATTTTAAAAAGTAGGCCTAACTCCAAGGTGAAAGGGTCAAATTTCGTGATAACCAAAGAAAGGTCTTGTCACACGGAATACACATGTGAAAATGAAATATGAAAGTCATGGCTCAACTAAATCAAAAGTTATGAGCAGGGTTAAAGTTTTTGCGGACAAACAGAGAGACAGACAGCTAGATAGACGGACGGACACGACAAAAACTATATACCCCCGAAACTTCGTTTACGGGGGCATAAAAAGTCATAGCTCAACTAAATAAAAAGTTATGGGCAAGGTTAAAATTTTTGCGGACAAACAGAGAGACAGACAGAGAGACAGCTAGAAAGGCAGAAGGACGGACACCACAAAAACTATATACCCCCGAAACTTCGTTTATGGGGCATAAAAACATTTATTGTTCTTATATTATAAAAGCAGGTCGTCACGCAACACAGGAATACATGAATGCTAAATCTCATAAGTACCGATCATCAGGAGCCTAAACAAGATGTGTTTGTGAAACAATGGTGCTTTTGTATGAATGGCAGTTTATGACGAAGATTCAAGCTTCTCAAATTAGTCAAACTCCAGAGTCAAGTTCAATAGTTTAGAATAGTATGTATCCAAAGAAAGGCCTTGTCACAAGAAATGCAATCTGAATAGCGATATTCCTAACATCAAAAGTTATAGCCAAAAATATTTTTTTCAAAAGTAGGTTAAATTCCAAGGCTAAGGTTCCCGATTAATGGTGCCCAATGGAAGGTCTTGGATTTCTCAACATAACAAAGATTAAACTTTTTTTAAATGTAAATTTAATTAATTGGTACCCAAAGTAGGGTATTCTCACTGGAAAACTATTGTTAAAATTGAAAGGAGGCCAATGTTAAAGTTTTTTTTTGCAATAAGTACAAAAAATATCCAAGGTCAAAAGGTCAAGGTAATTGGTATCCAATGAAAGGTCTTGCCACATAGAATACTTATGTGGAGTATGGAAGCCTTAGCCCTAACCGTTCAGAAATAATGCCCAAGGTTGAAGTTTTTTTAAAAGTAGGTCAAACTCCAATGTCAAGGTCAAAGGGTCAAAGTTCTTGTTATCAAATGAAAGGTCTTGTCACAAGGATTAAATATGTAAAGTAGGATAGCACTAGTCCTAACCCTGTAAAAGTTATGGTCAAGGTTTGCTTTTTTAAATTAAGTCAAACTCAAAGGTCAAGGTCAAAGTGTCAAAGTGCTTGGTATCCAATGAAGGGTCTTCTCACAAGGATTACATATATGAAGTATGAAAGTCCTGTCCCATACCGTTCAAAAGTTATGACCAAGGTTAAAGTTTTTTCACAGGTATAGAAATCTACAAGGTCAAGGTCAAAGGATCAAGATTGTTGGTATCCAATGAAAGGTCTTTCAACAAAGAACACATATATAAAGTAAAAATGTCCTGGTATCTACTGTTCAAAAGATATGGCCAAAGTAAAAGTTTAAAATTTTCATGTAAAAGTGGATCAAACTCCAAGGTCAAGGTCAAAAGGTCAAATTTGGTGGTACACAAAGAAAGGCCTTGTCACAAGGAATACACATGTGAAATATGAAAGTCATGGCTCCACTAAATAAAAAGTTATGGGCAAGGTTAAAGTTTTTGCGGACAAACAGACAAACAGACAAACAGAGAGACAGACAGACAGACAGACAAACGGACACGGCAAAAACTATATACCCCCGAAACTTCGTTTACGGGGGCTTAAAAACTATAAAATGTGGATATAGATTTACATCGATAAAGAAATAAAGAGATGTGTTTCTGAAACACTGATGCCCCCGTATGGAAGCTTATGGAGAGAATTGATTTTTTTCAAATGCAAATCCGATAGAAGGTCTTGTCACAAAGAATAAACCTGTGAATGTGAAAGCCATAGTTCTAGCTTTTCAGAGGTTATGTTCAGGGTTAAAGATTTAAAAGAGAGTCAAACTCTAAGGTCAAGGTCAAAAGGTCAAACATATTTATACAGTATATATATGTACCCAATGAAAGATCTTGTCACAATAAATGGTTCAAGCCTAGTATTCCGACGGTCCTATAGTCCGACAGCCCAGTAGTCCGACGGTCCGATAGTCCGACAGCCCAGTAGTCCGACAGCCCAGTAATCCGACGGTCCGATAGTCCGACAGCCCAGTAGCCCGAAGGTCTGATAGTTTGACGGCCCGGTATCCGACATTTTGACCATCACCAATATTTTAATAGTGTTATAATTACTCCTTTCTGACATCATTTCAAGGTAAATACAATAAAACCGCCAGGGGGGAGGGGGCGTCAACAGAAAACTGTAAGAAATTGTGCACTCGACGGAAACGGATAATTTAACTTTCTTTCTAATTTCCATAATATAGTTGAATATGGCACGCCAAATTCACAAAAATTAGCTAAACATAGTTTCACAATTGATAAACTAAGTTTATCGTCTGTAAACTATAGTTTACAAACTGTAAACTATAGTTAACGATTCGTTAAGTATAGTTTTCATCTGTAAAACTATATTTAACGGTTGTTAACTATAGTTTACGAACGCTAATCTAACTTTATCTGTCTGTAATAAATCATTAACAATAGATTTTGTTGATAAAAATAGATTCTCGTTTGTAAACTATAGTTTACAATCGTAAACTATAGTTAAGAGTTGTTAATCATAGTTTCACAAATCGTTAAACTGCAGGTCGTTAATTATAGTTAACAGTTTGTAAACTATAGTTTACAAATCGGGAAACTGTATTTATCGGATAATCTATGTTTTGCAATCGCAAATGATTGTTTTCGGTGTTAAGTATAGTTTACGGCTGTGAAACATAGATTATCGCATTAACTATGGTTTACAGATTTAAAATATAGATTAACGTTGTTAACTATAGTTTACAGTCTGTAAACTATAGATCACAACCGTTAAACCTAGTTTTTATATTTTGCTCATTTTTGTGAATGTGGCGTGCCATAATTGAATGTTATAGAAATCGAATTAAAAAGATTTTTCGTCAAATTAAAAAGATTTTTCGTCAAATTAGAAAGATTTTTCGTCAAATTAAGATTATAAATATAGGACTTTTTTGTAAATCAATGAAACAATTAAAATCAATTCAAAGATATAAAAGAGGCAATTCGTCTATAGAAACCCTTAGCTAACTCAGTATTAAATTTCAAATCGGTGATTTTTTTTATTTGAACGTAAATACACACAACGTGTATATCTTTATATATGGTATTATTATCTCAGACAAGCCATATACATGCATAACTTTATGAACCACTAATACTGGAATATTTTCTGAATTACAAACAGGGACGTACGTAGCAAACAAATAAAAATATAAATATGACAGAGGAAATTCAGACTGTTAAAAATTATCACATTTATGGCCCAAAACTCTACTCATTTCTTTATAAGGAGCAACTCTGTTACATTGCTATAATATTTCATTATTTAAAGAGTTCCATTGCTTGTAATATTTTGTGAGTGAAGAAAACAATGGTCATAGTGTGAAAAATTGAAATATTTCCCGAGAAATACTCAGGGACCACTAGCATGAAAACGAGGCCATTGACCTAATTATTTGAAATTGAAATTTAACAAAAGATTCATAGGTATACAATGTGCAATAGGCGGTTTTTCGTTCTTATCAGTGGAACTTTTAGTCATCTGAGTAAAGGTATACCTTAATGGAAGATACTTCTTAATTCTTCGTAATACAGATATCTTTCCAAATACAAATTTACAAACAGCATCGACATGTGTATAAAAATTAAGTGAATATTCAATATGAATTCCAAGTAATTTTTCATGTGTAACACTCAATGAAATTTGTAAATTTAAATTTTGGTTCGTTACTTTTGATCGTCTTTGATGTGTCTCTATCAACATCCATTTTGTTTTACTAGTATTCAAAATCATCTGATTCCGAGAACACCATCTTTCTATATTACTTATGTCCGAAGATAACATATTTTGAATGGAAGAAACATTATTGTCAGAAAAGTGAAGAGTAGGGTCATCCGCAAATAAGTCAATGCTTGATTTCTCTATGAATAATGAGAGATCATTGATGTAAAATAAGAAAAGAAGTGGACATAAAATTGATCCCAGTGGCACTCCCGCTCTGACTAACTATTTTTCAGATATTATATTTCCATGTTGAACACTCTGAAATCTACAGTTTAAGGACAGATGATAAAACGGAAGCCCATTTAGGACCTATCAAAAATATTTTTTTAAATTCGATAGAACGAATTGTCGAATTTGTTTTAACAAATTAAATTCGTTATAACAATTTCTTTGAATTCGTCACAATGAGTTTAATCTGTTATAACAAATTTGTTGAATTCGATATATCGTTTGAACGAATTCTAAATTTTTTATTAAAATTGAATTCATTCAAACGATTTTTTAAAAATTGTTACATAACAAATTAAATTTGTTTAAACTAATTCAAGAAATCATTATTTCGAATTCATATATATTTTTCTATATGCCCGATTGTTGAATTTGTTTAAACGAATTTAATCCGTTATAACAAATTACAGAACTTTTTTTTAACTAATTTAATTTGTAATAACAAATTTTATAATTCGTTTAATCAAATTAAATTCGGTATAAAAAATTTTTGAATTCGTCATAACAAATTAAACAAATTTGTTATAAGAGATTAAAATTGTTATAACAAATTCTAAGGAATTGTTATAATAAAGAAATAAATTCGTTATAACATATTATATCGACTTCAAATATAATTTTTGATAGTTCCTAAATGGGCTTACGTATGATCAAACAAACTTTTGTCAAAGAATTTGAAAATAACAACTTGGGCCATGTTTAAGGGGGCCGATTGTAGTTTTCGTTGCGCAACATTTCGCACACCTTAGTAAAATGAAGCGTATTAACTGTTTTTGAGCATTTTTTTTCACCCAATTCATAAAATTAAACAAAATTTTGAAAAAAAAAAATAAAAGTTTATACGGAAGCCCATTTAGGACCTATCAAAAATATTTTTGAATTCGTTATAACAGATTTATTGAATTCGTTATAACGAATTTAACTTGTTATAACAGATTTTTAGAATTCGTTATAACGAATTTAATTTGTTATTACAGATTTATTGAATTCGTTCTAACGAATTTAATCTGTTATTACAGATTTGTTGAATTCGTTATAACGAATTTAATCTGTTATTTTAGATTTGTTGAATTCGTTATAACCAAATTCTTGAACTGGTTATAACGAATTCAACAAATATGTAAAAACAGATTTAATTCGTAATAACGATTTCAATAAATCTGTTATAACAAATTAAATTCGTTAAAAAACGAATTCAATAAATCTCTTTTAACAAATTAAGATCGTTATAACGAATTCAATGAATCTGATTTAACAAATTGAATTCGTTATAACGAATTCCAAAGATCTTTTTTAACAAATTAAATTCGTTATTACGAATTCTAGAAATCGTCATAACGAATTCAAATATATTTTTGATAGGTCCTAAATGGGCTTCCGTATGTACAATACAGTAATACTCATAAAATATTTTAGTTTGAACAAAAAGTATATTGTAGTATTTGTATAATTTGCTTTAAAGTGCTAAATTGGCATTTTTCTATATAATCCTATGGTATAATGTACCTGTATTTGAGACGGTCCCTTAATAATAACTGGACGGTAGATTTTCCCCAAACTGTGCATGTGCATTGAGGTTAATGTAAATTATTCATGGTATAAAAATGAAGAGTTTCGCTATTGTAGTTTTCACACTATAAAATCATAGTCCCCCCTATATAAGTAATATGAATAACTTTCACTGCGCAGTTTTTAATTTTTAATTCAAATTTGCACACAAATGGAACTTAAAGTGAAAAAATATTTGTATAGATTAATAAGGATGGTTTTAAAAGAGCAGATATTTGAACAACACAGAAGTTAACAATTTCTTTATATTCTAGAAATCTATTATATGCATCGATTGCGATAAAATTAGGACCAAAAAATATAGACAGACAAGGTGTAATCCTTCCTCTTTTCTGCTGAAGGAATTGGTTAAATATGCCTACAAATTATCAAGACATCGATTCTGACTACCGGGCTGTCGGACTATCGGACCTTCGGACTACTGGGCTGTCGGACTATCGGACCGTCGGAATACTGGGCTGTCGGACTATCGGACCGTCGGAATACTGGGCTGTCGGACTATCGGACCGTCGGAATACTGGGCGGTCACCCAATAAATACACACGTAAAGTATGAAAGCGCTAGCACCAACTGTTCAAAAGTTATGAGCAAGGGTAAAGTGTGATAATTTTTTGTAAAAGTGGGTCAAACTTCAAGGTCAAGGTCACGAGGTCAAAATAGGTGGCAATCAAAGAAAGGTCTTGTCACAAGATATATACCATTGACATATGAAAGTCATTGCTCCACCCACTCCCAAGTTATGAGCAATATTAAAGTGTTTTTTTCGGACAAATAGACAGACAAACAGACGGACGGACAGGCCAAAAACTATGTACCGCCGATTCCTCGATAACGGGGACATAATAAATTTTTAAATCATAATTTCAACCATATTCATTCATTCATTCATTCATTCATTCATTCATTCATTCACTCGAACTGCAATGGCTGATTTAATCGGGTTCGATATTCCAAAACGCGGACAAAACAAATTCGGTCCACTGCTGGCTTTGCACATGTTGATGTTCTTTGAAAAACATGAAGCTCGTAAGTACATGCAGACATAACACACGGATAAATTAAGAAAAAGAGTTGAGAAATGTATATAAAATGGATTTAACAGGAAATGGCAATATACAAATCATAACACATAGTCATTCATTCGATTTTAGCAGGGATCTAACTGGTATTTAGGTCCCTGAATTAAGGCATCTTAGGAGGGCGGGGGTCAATATTTGATAGATGCCTGTTCACTTTCATTGCATAGCTCAGTTTCAAATAAATAACTAAATGGTAATCAGTGTATATTGGTTTGAAGTTTGAATTTTTGCAGGACAAAAGTCAAGGGGCCAGAAAACTTCTTCACACGACTGTATTTAGTCAGTGCTTTTCTCCTTGTGGCCAGTACTTAGCAGCCTGTGACAATTATGGAAAAATTTCCATATTCAGGTAACAAAAAAAAGAAGATTTTTCAAACAAGATCACCTCATTTCCTGGTTATGTTAAAGTATGAAAATAGATCTTTAAATTTACTAATGATTTATTATTGAGACTCTTAATTCAGTTATACATGTATTAGATTAAGAAATGGGATTGAAAAAGTATTTCAAGAGTAAATTTATTCACTCATCATACTCTTTCAGTTTATCGAAAGCTCTGGCCCCAGATGCTTCAGAGGAGAATTGGCAGCAGATTTTTTCCTTCCAAGGTGAGTGATTAAGCATCATTCATACATGCCAACTTTCCCGATTTAGGCGGGATTCTCCCGATTTTACCCTTTCATCCCGCTCTCCCGATCGGGAAACAAAAATTGCCCTAATTTCCCGATTTGAAAAAAATACGATTTTCAGTTCCCTACCGCCGAATTTTTGTCATTCGGGATAAGAATATCAGACTTGTTTATTCAATGTACACAGTAAAGTTCCATTGTTTATTTAGTGTCAAGAGTTGTTAATTAGCCACAGGAAATCACTTCCCGCTTCAACGCACACACTGCTGTCCAGGCATGGGTAGCTTATAGCCTAGAGCAGTTAGGGGATTAATCTCTTCGGTTTGAAGGGGTATGCAAAGTAAAACACATAGATTAAGGGCCTAATTATTAGTCATTTTATTTAAAACAAAAATAAAAGACAATTAAATGATAATCAAACAATAAAATAAAAATCCAAAAAGATCGTTTTTGAAAACGAAAGTAGAAAACTTCAAAGCATAACTGCTGATTTTATCTGCTAATAATAAAAATATTGTTACAGTATAGTACAGTCAAAAAAAAAATATTGAAAATTAGAGGAAAGCATAGTCTTATGTTAAGTACATCGAACCCCCCCCCCCCCCCCCCCCCCCCCCCCCCCCCCCCCCCCCCCCCCCCCC
>PRKT01000002.1:2314744-2358426 GCA_003671525.1 Saccostrea glomerata | reverse complement strand
TGTTCATGATATAGTCTTTTACTATTTTAATTTTTCTTTGGGATTGGTGGGGATGAGGCTTGTGTTAAAAAAATTGATGATTTAATAATTTTCCAAATTGTTTTGTGTGTGAGATAAAAATTTATAATTATGCATTGACTGTAAAAATTTACTTACTTAAAGGGAATAAAGTGACACTTAATTATTTAAAGGGTACACACCAGAAAGAAATGTAAATAAATAGATGAGAGTGACAATTATTAAGCAAAGATATTTAAATTTGGAAAAATAAAACTTTAATTTGTATGTGTTCTTTGTGATGTATTAATGAGTGATAGCAATGTTTTCAATTTTAAACAAAGTACTGTAAAAGCACAAATATTCGTGGGGGATTAAATTTCGTTTATTTTGTTGTTAACAATATTCAACGAAATTAAATCCCACACGAAATTTTATATGTTAATATACTGAATAGGTTTACTTTCTAAAACAACGAAATTAAATGCCCACGAAACTTTTTTTGATGACAAAACAACGAAATTTTATGCCCACGAAAATTTGTGCTTCTACAGTATTTCATAATCATTTATTTTCACGATAAAATGTCGCGAATTTAAAGCTTTGAAAAATGTCGTTCACGCGCAAAATCCCCCATGGGAATTTTCAAAAGTTGGCATGTATGATCATTCTGATTTCTGATACAAATTAAACAAGAAAATTAATTGCCATCAATTTATGTGAAAAAATGAAGTATTTACTGTTAAAACAATGGACATCAAATAACTGCAGATCTGTAGCTCACTGGTCTGAAAATATAAGGATGGACGACCAGAGAGCTACAGTGCCACCCATAGCAAAAACTGTATATTTATTGTACACAGAAAGTTGCACTCACTTCAGGATTTTTCATGATTCTTACCTCAACCAGTGTTCAACACTAACATTTTTCAGCGTTGGTCCAGCCGGACTAGTGCTTTTTTACTTTTATTAGTCTACAGGCAATTTTATAAGTTCGTCAAAAATATAAATGAATAATAGAATTAACATTGCAAGGTACTTTTTTGAAATAAAGCATTTAGATAAAATATTTTATACCAAGATTTTTTGAAATCACACGATCAGGAACTCTTCTCTATAAATTATTACAACATCCAAATGCCCCACATCTTTCTTCATGAGTCATATAAATCATGATCCCTCAAATTAAGCGCCAAAGTGACTCAGAATTACATAACTTTCCGCCAAGAAGCTAGAAAGCAAAAAATAGATATGGGGTTTTCCAATAAAAGTTGTCGAGAACTTCGGTAATTTTTTTTCCTCCCAGAAAACTTTATTACCCGGTAGTCCATTCGGACTAATTAGCCACAAATTTTATTAGTCCGAATGAAAATGTATTAGTCTTAGACTAACGGACTAACGTTAATGTTGAACCCTGTCAACTGCACAAAAGCTCAGTTTCAAAAAAATTCTTAAGACCTCTATCAGCTACTCTTGTAGTTGATATCTGCAGAAAGCATGTCAGACCAAATTATCTTGCCACTCAAAATATTACAGTATAAATACAGTGTAGGTGACATTTTCTTTGGTCTTAATTTCAGGCCCAGGATGGCTATCAACAATGGTAATAGGAAATGTTTTGTTGTGTGAAGTAGCTAAAGAATTTGTTAGCAACACATTGTTGGTAATATTTTGAGATGGCAGTATGAAGAATACAAAGATATAAATAAAGACACAGAGCACTTTATTGTGCACAATAAATATACACCTTTTCAATGAGTGGCACTGTAGCTCTATGATCTGTCAATGTTTTTTTTTTCTTTTGCAGAGCTATAGTTTTGTAGCTAGATCATCAAACCACTTCAATTTCTGAAAATTAATTTAACTTGAAATTATTTTCCTTATGGATTTTAAATGAAAAAGTTTGTGTTGATCTATATTCCATAATGTCTGTCATTGGATGATCCAACTGATTATTTCTTTCAGCAAGTGAAGATGGGGCCCTCTACTGCCTGGCAACAACTTCAGACCTTCTGATCAGGTATGTGTTTTCAACTTTTTAGGGGATATAGAGGGGTGGTATTTCTAATATTACGTGTGCTTTTGACATGAAAGAAAGTGTGGTTCATAATTACATTTCATTGTAAACAGTACATTTCAGTCATTTAATCATTTTTAAAATGTAGTTTGAATTTTGAAATATTCTAACATGTTATATATTCATTCTTAAACCATTTATTCTTCAATTAGTGCTGGAAATGGTCCAATATGTGCTTGGAAATGGAAGGAAATTTTAGACAAAAATCCCCACATTGTGTGGTCTTTCACCATCCCAAAAAAGTATGAATATATGCAAAGACATATATACAATTGTAATGGTTGAGATATGAATGGGATAAAATTAAATAAAGAATATTGTCTGTTTATATGTAAGTGTGATTTTTTTATTTGTTGTTACATTATGTATAAGTATAATTTATAGTTTAATATTTTTTACAGGGGCCCATTCTCCAACCCAGAAGTAAACTCATTAATTGTCGATAAACAGGTAAGTGAGAAAATTAAAAGAAATACTTTGAAATCTCTTGTGTTTGTTGGAGATCAATGTTGATGGATTCCCAAGGTCTTCCTTAAATACCAACAAATTTATATCCCAACAAACCATAACATTTTTGTTGCCTTTAAAAACATTGACCCCACAAATAAAAAGATTTTTACAGAATTATATTTGTCTCCGTGATAAAATATTTTATGCTACTTGTATTGATTGATTTGTTACAGGAATCGGGGACTACATTGTTTGCTGGCTGTGGGGATAAGAATGTGTACGGCTGGGATCTAGATTCAGGCACACAAATGGTGAGTGGAATTATACAGATCAAAACTATACTTCATGAAATAGTACACGTACATTCAAATGAATGTAAATATGTTTTATACTACATATTTTTGGCCTTTAATTTCTTGAAGCTGACCCTGAGTGGTCACACAGACTACATACATGACATCTCCATCAAAAATGACGGTAACACACTGGCCTCTGCCTCCGAGGATGGATCTGTCAACATCTGGGGTGAGTTTGTGGGTTTACTTTGGACAAAAACAAAGTGCCCCCTGTTAGAGACAACAGAGAACCCAGACTCTCATAACTGCTTATTTTTTGTACAAGAAAATTATTTGTACAAAGGTATAGTTACTCTTGTCAGTGTGAGTTTTTGAGATGTGAACATTGCCATGAGAATAAAATCTGATATATTCTGCAGACATAAGAGACAGTGCTGAGCCTGTACATACCATCGTCCCACACAGAATAGAGGCAAGAATATTACTGTTTTATATCAATCTAAAATCTAATGGTGACACACCTTAAAAATATACTGTGGAATGATTAACTTTTGAAATTTTCTGAACTTCTTTTGTAATTTAGATATTCAATAAAATATTTGATGTGTTTCATGCTGCATTTATCATAAAGATTTGATATCAGAGATGGGAAAAGAAATATGTATATGTCAGCATATGCAATTCACTAATTTGACAAATCAGCTGTGATTAAGACATATTTTTTACAGAGTTGTAGTAGGCCCAGTTTAGGTAAATGGATTGGGTCTGTTGATATGGACTCCGCAGACGACTGGTTGGTGAGTGCTCTACACAGATTTATAATTTAGATCAATTTACAAATACTAGTGAATTTAGACTAAACTGTAACTTAAATTATATTTCAGAGGATGTACACTCTATAATTTACATTTCACTTTCTTCATGAGATTGTTCCTGTTTATTCTTTAGGTGTGTGGAGGTGGACCAAAAATGTCACTGTGGCACCTAAGATCAATGACAACCACCACAGTGTTTGATACACCCAAAGTGTGCCAACAAACCGTTCAGTTCTACGAAGACACGGTAAGGAAATCACAGTGTTTGATACACCCAAAGTGTGCCAACAACCCGTTCAGTTCCACGAAGACACGGTAAGGAAATCACAGTGTTTGATACACCCAAAGTGTGCAAACAAACCGTTCAGTTCTATGAAGACACAGTAAAAAAAAAACAGTGTTTGATACACCCAAAGTGTGCCAACAAATCATTCAGTTCTATGAAGCTCATTAAAGGGAATCTAACCTCCTTACTTGTAAAAAAATGTCTAGACTTTACTTTCATGCTCAGTGTTAATTCATGCATAGTTCTTGAAAGCAATTTATTTATATATTCCTGTTTTAGATCATCTCTGCTGGGACGGACCACTTTGTGAACCACTGGTTTGTCAATGGTGACCTGAAAGCCCAGGTTCCCTGTACCCCAACCTCTGTGTTCAATGTCTGCATCAACAAGAGTGAAGAGAAATACAAGGTACTGCATTAATTCACTGAACATTCTATTGCTGATTGTTTAACATACTGCAATTATGTTTCTATTCAAATATACAACTGAAAATACCTGCTGAACAGTTGCCGCCATTGACTTTGACATTGTTAATTTTTACAGGTTCTAAGTGCTAGTGGTAGCAGTTACAAGATTGACATTTGTACAAACTTTGGATATAGGGCTTTCTCATTTGTACTTTCTCCAGATTAGGACTGTTTACACCAAATTGGTACTGTTTACTTTGTACATTTTTAATTCTAAAATGTTATGTTTGGAAAAGAGGAGGTTTGTAGTCTCCTTACTCCCCAATAGGATGTGCCTGTTCACATCCACAAATTCCAGATACTTCCTAGATATTTAGTAGAGGAATATAGAATATACTACATGTAGTAATACAGCTATAGAATTAAGTAGTCATCAGAAGTCAAGACTACAACTGATTTATTGGTTGATATTTAATCAAACCTGACTATTCTTTCTTTTTGGGGACAACTTTTATAAAAATAAGACGTCACAAGGCAAAGAGAAAAAAATAAACTTGATTTTGTGTTAATTATTTATTAAATACTTTAAAGTTCACTTTAATACTTGTTTTAGAATAGACTATTTTAGAAGTAGTAAGTGTATTAAGTTTATGTAAAGGATAATGTAGGTCAGACCTTTATCTAGAACTGAAAGGTTACAAAGTAAGAGAAACATCAGTACATGAACCATGCATGTTAATTTACAGTTTCATCTTAGGTGCTTGGTTTCAGGTTGGTGTATTGTATAATTTTTTAGATCTGTCTCAATACTCTCATTTAAACAAATAAATAAAAAAAAAAAAACGGCAGTTTTTACTTACAGAAAAATAAATTTATAAAATGCTCATTTTTGCGATTTTAATGAGGGTTCAGACAGAGTTAAAAAAATTACAAAATAAACCATCCTGGAAAACAATTTATGTCGCTTAAATGATGTTTAAACATTTTTTTCTTCAAAGTAACCGCATAAACCATCATCTTATGCATTGCAGTTTACTAGTGTTTCCCTCTGTATCGGCGTGAGCTGTAGGTTTCTGGGTTACTAGTTATGTAGGTTGTGTTGTTAAGGCCTCTGTATCTGTGTGAGCTGTAGGTTGCTGGGTTACTAGTTATGTAGGTTGCGTTGTTATGGCCTCTGTGTCTGTGTGAGCTGTAGGTTGCTGGGTTACTAGTTATGTAGGTTGCATTGTTATGGCCTCTGTATCAGTGTGAGCTGTAGGTTGCTGGGTTACTAGTAATAGTTATGTAAGTTGTGTTGTTAAGGCCTCTGTATCTGTGTGAGCTGTAGGTTGCTGGGTTACTAGTTATGTAGGTTGCGTTGTTATGGCCTCTGTATCGGTGTGAGCTGTAGGTTGCTGGGTTACTACATTTCCTGGTTTGGGTTGAGCTGAGATTTCGCTCTCGCACCTGTTATTCTGACTACAACAGCGGCACGTCCGTCTATCAGAGCAGTGAGTACAACATTTACAGTCGCAGCCATTGTATTCAGTCGACGGCCACGTACACCAGGGGTCGCACTCACAACAGTGACACAGAATCCAGTACCCGCAGGGTTCACGGCAGCATTCACACTCACGAAGGTTACAGTGCTTCGGAGAACAGCCGCACTCTCCATAATCCTCTATTTCACAGTCCGGCGCTTTGCACCAGATATTTCGACAGTCAAAGCAGCAGTCCCTCACACAAAGTCCGCAGCCAGAGCACACCCCTTCACAGCACGTCCCCTCCCACCGCTCTATCCATTTACCGCAATAATGATCATCACAGACGCACACACCACAGCAGGGGCATTCACAGTCTTTACATCCAAGACATTCCTCTGTTTTACACTCGCAACAGCCGCAGTCACATTCCAGGTTACAACAATCACACCCCTGACAATCCGCGCCCCCGCAATCACAACCGCTACAGTCACAACCCCCAAAATCGCAGCCTCCAAGGTCACACATATTTAAACTCAATATGAAACCTGAAAGTATACAAATCTAAATTTTTGATATTTTTACTTTATTTAACATGTTTATTACATACATGTTTAACATTTTTTGAAAACTTTTTTGGGTGCAATAAAAGTTCAGTCATTTTAAACAAGAAACACGAATTCAGAAAAAAAAATAATTCGTTAAGATCCTTGTGTGACAGCGTTGAAGATGGCTCGCTGGAAAAGAAATCTCTGTTTTTATGAAAATGCATTATATATTTATAGCTGGAAAATGTGGGATTTTCTATCCCGAATAATTAATAGCTACAAAGAAAATGAACATTTTTAATACATGTATGTTTCTTATTCATGTGGATACCTTGATCATCCCAGTAGGAAATGTTTTAGACATTTTTTGATTGATATAAAGATGGCAATATTTTATTTCAATAATATTTTTTTAGAATTTAAATTTTATTCATTATCACCACGTTTCTATTTCTGTACATACCACTGGACAAAGTTTGTGATACTAGTTATAAAACATCATTGGGTGTTTTGTGTATGAAGTTAGTTAATTGAAAAACCTTCGGGTTGGTAAAAATAAATTTTTATGTTGATAATTGATTAAACATGTTTTTGATTCTTGGAACTATTCGAATTGGGATGTAAAGTTCAACTCCATTTTACATAATTTGCAAGGATATACTGAGGAAAACTGGTATTTCACGACAAGGAAAATTCTAGCAAATGTAAAGAATACTGTATTCGTGCGAGATATACCGGTTTCATAAGCCAGTTTTGTTCACTCAAATACAACCCGGCTTGCTGTCACATTGCTTTTCACTATACCATGTATACGATACCAGTCTTGCAGTGTGTGTTCAATATGTAGCCGTACGCTCGTATCAATTTACCATTCATGCAAGTACCATACAAATTGAATCGAATTAGTAAATTTTCTGATCGTATCTCAAGTTTAACAATATTTTTTTATAGGACTGTACTTACAAATGCAGCTCCATTGCGTCACAAACTCGAATTAAACAGGCAAGGTCAGTAAAAGACGAACTAAAACCATACCTTAATTTACCACGTAGTAACTCACGACACCCCCCCCCCCCCCCCCCCCCCGCCCCCCCCCCCCCCCCCCCCCCCATAAAATGGATATAAGAGAAGAAACGGTTACTTACCGTAGTTACTACAGAAGGATAGGAGTGTTGTCCATGTGATAGGAATTTGTTGTGGAGTTGCCACATAACAGTTTAAATGTCCCTCTACTTCTAACAGACTTGGGTATTTAAGCTTGTAGTTAATACGAGCAGATCTTTACTGAAAATAAATATTAGTACTTTAACTGTTACTGAGTGATCGACAGACAGTTCCATTTCATTTAGAATTTTGAATCTTTCATTGAATAAGCATTTTAAATAGAGTATAAAATATAGAGGGATGATGAAAAGCCCCCAGATGTGAAACTCTAACCAGTTCTTCAGTGATCAAATATCACTTTCAAAGGGTTACGAGTAAATTCAAAACATGGCCCTGTTGCTATAGTTACATGGTCCCAATATGCAAAAAAGCAACAGAGTGCATGTTACCACGCAAAGACCGGAAATGTCTGGAAAAAGCATATCCTAATTACTAATTAAATTCATGACAAAGTACGCTTATTTCATACCACACATACAGGAAAATTGAACGGGCTTTCACGGGGAAATAGTTTTTCTCCCCTTTGCTTATAAATAACACAGACATTCACTAGATGGCTAAACAGCAAGCAGAGGAGACACATTCGTTCAAACGTGAATTGACCTACACAACGACAATACAAAGAATTCTAAGCAAACACTTCCAAGTGTTCACTTTTCAGAAAAAGGCTGTTTGAAAGATATTCTTAATAAGCTCTGCCTTGCTTTTCTAGTAAAAAGAAAACTTAATAAATTTTCATTTAAACTGAGAAAACTCAGCGAAGAATGGACATTCTGTTTTTAAATAGACATATACAAATAATTACAATCACAAAGCCGTTGATACGAATTACACCAAGTTGGATGTATATTAGCCATGGATTAATGATATTCCGACCTCTGTCATCTGTTATTGACATACTAACTAAGGTATGCAATCAAAAGGCCAAGAGCATAGTACTATACATTTACCATGGTTACAAACTGGAAATCTACTGTGACTCTATGGTAAAACATTCTCTCAGCTGACGAGCAATGAAATGCCTCTTTCTTTCACTCAATTGAATAAACCTAACCTATCACTTTGTGAAGATTTCTATCACTTACATTATGCATTCAATAATATATGTGTGCATGTACATATTCATATGTTATGAGCAGCAAAATCGTTCAAATTTGAAATTCTGCCAATGTAAAGATCCGAGTGTCCACAGGCAGTGAACAAAATTGTCCTTGACACTCGCATCTAACATAATTGCACATGAATCAAGCCTTTGTGAGATTCATCAGGCATACAACAATTCCGTATAAAGACAGTCCATGTTCTCTTGTATGGTCTTGATTTTGTTCTTGAATAAAAAGTTTTTACGTCCAAGAAAGGCGCGAAAAGTTCGACTCCGTCTAGTACAAGCCACATCCACGCAGGTTATTGGCGATTATGACGTCAGTTACGGCATCAAATACAAACTGGATGTTATTGGTATCTGTTGCGCAGGTCTGGTGACAATAGATTTCCTTCGTTGAACTTTTGTTCTTCGCTTCGAATTGGGCCTGAATGTAGGCAGCTGCTTCCTCGTACGTCTGGTTTCCTACAAAATTGAATGATTTAGTTTGAAATGTTGATAGGTGAAAACAGGCATATCTGAACATTTTGTTTGTTTGGATATGATTACTATCTAACGAATAAACTGTGCATTCTAGATGTATTGAGCCTTTGCAAAAAGATAACGTTTTTCGTGACAGCACCTACTGCGACACGGGACCTCGGTTTATACGGTCTCATCCGAAGGACCAGTCTCCACGTCCCACAGTGGGATTCGAACCCGCGATGTAAGGATTGACTCCTAACTTCGCGACTCTAGAGCAGACGCCCTAACCACTTGGCCACGCGGGCGACTATTGAATTTCGAAGAAGCTGTATAAGAACAGAAAAAGTATGTGTTTTTATGTTCTTTCACACGTCTAAAGTAGTATTTAAATCGACTTGAACAGCAGAGTTAATTATAAACCTTCCAGTATCCCGTCTCTAATCTTGACGTTACCCATTTTGATAATGACACCTTTGGTCTCTCTGGTAACAATGTTCAATTGGATTGTCTCTATCTTATGAGCTGAGACTTAAATACGTTAATGTAAAACAACAATAGTCAACGGACAAAAATACAAGTATTAACTCTCAAACAGCTGAATAAATCAATATCCCATCTCTCCAAATAAATCAGAACAGAAATTGCGAAAACTAATAAATGCACAGCCTCCTTAATAAAATAGATTAATAGATTGGTATAATTCAGACTTACATATAAGAACGACGTAAATGTTTCATAGTAGTTCTTAAGATAAATCAGATAAAATTAATTTTAAATTTAAAAAATTATTAGTTAAACTAAATTGTATTTTATTGAAAATTCGTGAACAATTTAATTTTTGATTGCTTTTCTAAAACTCCGAAATGAATCGTCACAAAAGGATATGTTAAGTCTCCAATGAACAGCATAATTATGATCGCTTATTAACTTTAAAATAAAATTAAATAAAGATAATTGTTCATTCAATCTCTTTTAAAATGAAGCTGTAAAATAACTTGGCTTAATTCCATTACGGGAAAATCTTGTACAATTAATTTGAAACGATGACAACGATTCTTGGGCTTTATGTACACGTATTAACGCATGAAATTTTTGCCAACATGTCAAGAAGTTGTATATGCAATATCTTTTAATACCATACAATATCCAATTTATACAAAGCCTTTCTTAAGTAACAGCTAGATCTTAGAATAAAACATTACATTGCCTACGATCAATGGACACTTTGAACTAAGTTTTGTCAATGACGTTAGGCTGTCACGTGATTATTGTTGCTGCTTTCTGTCCGTTTTCTTTATCAAGAAGTGGATGCTTTTCTTTTTGTGTTATTTTGCAGAACAAGTTCATTATGATACTTCACCATTACGAAAGAGAACTTATTACCTACTATCCGTATTATATTCACAAAAAACTTCTTCAAATAGTTCCTCCTATTTTGATTATAATCGGAACCTCAGGGAATTTACTATCATTTCTTGTTCTTCGGAAGCACACCGTTCAGATTCCCTTGTACCTTTACCTGTGTGTGTTATCAATCCTGGATTTGTTAATTCTGTATATAGGGTTACTACGATTGTGGGTGGCGCAGATCTGGGCGGTGGATCCACGAAATGGGTCTCGATTGATGTGTAAGCTTGTGGTGTTTATTGGTTATGTTTGCAGTGATGCCTCAGTCTGGACAATAGTTACGGTTACCGCTGAACGTTTCTTTGCTGTTTGCAGACGTTTTATATACCATTTTAGCTGTTATTTTGACTTATTTACAGCTTTTTAGATGACTTAGATCGCTTAGGAGCCAAGGATTACATGCCCACTGAACAAGATATACTACGAACCAGAGTAAAGACCACAGGCATTGTCGAAGTTCATTTCTCTTTTAAAAATTTAAATTTCAAGTAAGTTCTTGTTTTTATGTTTGTTTGTTGACCTTTTATATAAACGTATTTCGTACATTCTTTTTATTTTTACAAAATAAATCTTTTTTTATAAAGAAGATGATAACTTGAAATAGACAATTCCAAAAGTATTGTCAAGTTCAAAGTTGATGGTGCTTAAGGTACCTATTAGGTCTTGTCACAAGAAACACACTTTTGAAACATGAAAGCCTTAATAAACAACTGTTCATAAATTATGACCAAGATGAAAGTTGGTCAAACTCCAAGGTCAGAGATCAAATATTTCTACCAAAGGAAAAGTCTTTGCATAATAAATAACCCTATGAATTATGAGAGTCCTAGCATCAACTGTTCAAAAGTTAAGACCAAGGTCATTTTTTGCAAACTCCCAAATCAAGAAATCATTTATTTTAAAACCCCCAAAAAGGTTTTATTTCAAGGAAAGTCATACTAGTATCTCCAACTAATCAAAGTTACGGATAATTGTCAAGTTTTCGTGGACAAACAGACATGAGAGACAAGGAGTCAAACAGACGATTAAAAGAAAAAAATTCTTTGTTCTATATTTTCAAATAAATTAGTTGATTTTTATTTTAAGTATTTCTTAACTTACAATGAATAGTATAACCCTCTGAATAAGATAACCGTTCTACTTCCTTATAAAACGTCTGCTTGTTAGCAACAGCCAACATTGCTTGACAGTGGGTGATATCCAAAAAATATTGTTAGTGAAGAAACTATAATTCAGTTATACTAATTTTTAAAATATTTTTTTTGAAAAAAAAAAAAATCATTATGAAAAAAATTATTTTATGAAATGTTGCACTTCATTATGGGGCAAAAAAACCAAAGCCTTTTGTCCACTGCTGTAGTTTAGACCTCTGTGTTTTTACTTGCGTAGATTATTTGACGTGGGAGGACAGAGATCAGAAAGGAAAAAATGGATTCACTGTTTTGAGGATGTAACCGCCATTATATTTTGTGTAGCTATGAGTGAATATGACCAAGTTCTTCATGAAGATGAAACAACCGTAAGTAAATGTACCATTCAGATCTTGGATCCATTCCTTTGAATCCTTTCTACATGTATTAAAATTTAATTGTCTTTTTCTGAAACCCATTGGAATCTACAACATTCAACCCCTGCAACTCGCACGAAAATTTGTTACAGTGCGGTAGAATAAGAACTTTCAATACACAAGGAACCCCCAAATCAAAAAATAAATCCGTTTAAATGCAGGATTATTGAATAGTTTTCCGAATTATCGACAAGAAAGAGAATAAAATTATGAGTGTTCATTTTGAATAAAGCAGCTATCCATAATGTAAAAAAGCATGGACTTTAATGTATCGTGAAAAAAATGGCAAAATAAAGTATTGAAAAATCTTAAGTAATAAGACTTGCTCTCATCGACTTGGGTAAAATTGAGTGATTTCAAATATTTTAAGAGTTCATTGTAATTTCTAAGCATCCATGAGATTTTCTCTACTTCTCAATATATTGCCATGATACTCATAAAATTTCTCCTTTTCTGTCGTTAACGTTAATATTGAAGTAAGGAATATTGGAGTAAAGAAAGAGACTGCGTGGATAAATTCACTTGAGCTTGTTCTTTGTCTTTGTTTACAATGAAATATATCGAGATAATAATACACAATAATATACATCGCTTTAGAAACTGTTCATACGTAGAAATGCTGTTGCGTATCAAATCAATCAAAAATATAAACCATGAATGCAGGTTATGATTGCTACATAAATAAGGAAAATTGACGGCTGAAAAGTTAAAGTCATCACGTTAATCATACAGCTTGGTTCTGAGATTACTATTAAGGTCTTTTTCAAGTAAAATATCCAAATTTGAAACAAATGTGTCGGACTCTGTGGTATCTTGTATTTCAAGTTCACCGGGATATCGTATGGAAATAACCATTGTCAATTAACAATACGTAATCGTTATAGCTAAATGTCGAGTTGATTTTTTTTTATTCTTATTTTAAATTTTAGAGAAGTATATGTTTATAAGTGCTTTTGTGTACATTGTTAAATAAAAGAAAAAAATCCATTACTGCCTTTGGTAATGCATTTGTTTTCTATGCAAATTTCAAAATATCAAAACAATTTCGTTATCAAATTGTTAAAAAAAATCGTGAACATAAGTGATATTGAAAAGATATAAGGTATTAAAACTGGCATCTCTTTGCTAGAAATTTTTTTGATATACTCGTAATCCTTTGTTTTATTTCTTTTTCCTTAGAAGAATTAAAGAGCTAAAATTAATCAACATGCTTAAATAAGAAGCTTAAAAATCTCCTATATTTTGTTCAGTGTGAATTAAGCCGAAGGCATAAAGAATACTTCATTATAAAGATGTTCTCAGAGAACATTTTTGAAAAAAGTTTCACAGTAACATTTAAGGTACGTAAACTGTCTAGTTTTACATTGCAATTCATTATATCAGTGTCGAGTAAAAAACCATTCGCTATTTCATAAAATTTGCACAATAAATATGACATGAAATGATCTACACATCCAGATCGGGATGATAAATGCTTATCAATATCTTTTCTTTTTCCTTTTCCCCTCAAAATTGACCATAATGAAGTTAGCTTTGCGTAAAAGATGAAACAGATATTTGGAGAAAGGATTGCGTATTAATCAGATTCTCATAAAGAAGATACAAAGGTGTAATTGATTTCATTTCCTCGTCTGTGTTTCCGTACAGAAAACACGTTTGTTTATTCTCTGTCTACTTTTTATAAGGGTGGTATTAAGCCGCTAAAATATTTTTTTTCTTAACGGAAAATCAAGGAAGTTGAATTCGTTTTATAATTTTTTTGTTTCAAGGTAGTCCGATCCTCAGGTTTATAAGATTAGCAGTTAAGTAATCGAAAATACGCAACTACGGAACCAAACTCGGGATATAATTACTCTATTTACACACAAACAAAAAATACAGAAATTGAGGAGAAAAAAAAAATTAATTCAACTTCAACTTCATCTTTAGCCAGTGTTTAAAAAAGTTATGTTTGAATTTATGTAAACATGTTATAAAATTCTTTGCACTTTAGAGTAAAGAGGTATAAATAAAGATATTTTATTATAGATTACATAAAAATTGTACTTCAGTGGGGTATAAATATAGGCACATATATTTTATTATAGATTACCTTAGAATTGTACCTTAGTCAGGTATTAATGTAGATACATGTATTTTATTATAGATTACCTTAAAATTGTACTTCAGTAAGGTATAAATATAGATATTTTATCTTAAATTACCGAGAAACTGTACTTCAACGATGCAAGAAATGTAAATGAATTACACGTATGGATTCTCAAAAATTTCAAAGATACTCTAGAAAAAATGTAAATTTGAATTTTTTTTCTAAAAAAATAGCATCAAAATGTATTTTTACCTTTTCAACCTTTTTAATACATAACTCCTATGCATGATAAACCAAAGGCCTGACACCTACATAACATAACTTTTTAAAAAATCATTTTGATTGTACACTATAATCCTAAAGTAATTTAAAAGTGCGCTGGAATTCCTCATGACATTGATCTATGTAGTCTCTGAAAACTAGGTCTTCCAACAATATACATGTCGTAGGAAGTCCGGTTTATTGCAAAAATGGAAATGGCGGGTGGACGATTGCTAAAAATGTATGTTTTTGTTTTATTGTTTATTTGTTAAAATTTATGTTTGTTTGCCCTCTCCAGACTTAGGATGAAAAATTGGATCGGTAGTTAGGTGAGATTGTTATAATATTATTTCTCAGAAAATTCCAATAAATTTCAATTTCAGTGCTAAATTTTTTGGTCACTGACCTATTGCTATCCGTTTTCATCCGTCGTCGTTCGTCGTGCGTTATGAACATTTTTCAGCTTCTTCTCTGAAACCGCCGAACCAATTTCAACCAATTTTGGCATATAGCATCTATGGGTGAAGGGGAACAAAAATTGTGAATTTCATGGCCCCTGCCCCCCTGGGGCCTTGGGGGTGGGACAAAAACGACTAAAACTATTGCAATCTTTAAAAATCTTCCTTCCTCCTGGACATCAAGCAGTCAAACTGTTGTTATGATTGTAATCAGCATTGAGTCCTATACCAAAATTGTGAAATTCATGGCCCTGGGGTCAGGGGTTCTAGTGCTAGGGCGGGGTTAAATAGATTATTTAGTGAAAATGCATAAATTCTTTGAAATTCTTCTTCTCTGCTCAAAGGCATTAAATAAACTAACCAAGTGCATAGTTATTTTGAAAAAGGCTGCCTCGTCCAAAATTGTGAATTTCATGGCAGGGGTTCTAGTGCTAGGATATAGATTGTATTGTGAAAATGCATAATTTTTTAGAAATTCTTCTTTTTTTCTAGTGCTAGGGCGGGGTTAAATAGATTACAGTATTTAGTGAAAACGCATAAATTCTTTGAAATTCTTCTTCTCTGCTCATTGGCACTAAAAAAGTAACCAAGTGCATAGTTATGTTGAATAAGGCTGCCTCTTCCAGAATTGTGATTTTCATGGCCCCAGGGTCAGGAATTCTAATGCTAGGGCGGGGCTATAAAGATTATATAGTGAAAATGAATGATTTCTTTGAAAATCTTTTTTGTGCCTAGGTATTAAACCAATGAACTATGTACATAATTATGAGGAGTAGCCTAAGGATGCTTTTTTGAGATTTGTTAATTTAATGGCCACCGGGTCAGGGCTTCTGGGTTGGAACGGGGATCTAATGTTAATATAATGAAAATGCATGGATTATTTGAAAATATTTTTCTTTGTTCCTTGGTATTATGCCAATGATCTAAGTACATATGTATGATGAAGAAAGCTGCCTCTTCCAAAATGGTCAATTTCCGGGTCCCTGGGTCAGAGGTATTTGAAGGGGGAGGGTACAAAGTCTGAATATGAATTAATGCTTTGAAATCTACACTTTGATATTTATTGTGATAAGCATTGGCGCCTCTTTCAAAATTGTGAATTTTATAACCTCTGGTTTAAAACACGAATCAAATTCACTTGTTGGAAAGTTGTTACGGGATACTCAGGTGACCTATAAGGCACGTAGGCCTCTTGTTAAAAAAAATATATTTCAGAATACATAAAACGTAATTGCATCTGAAGAGCTGAAGGTTAAAAAAAAGCTTTTCAAGAGTCGCACCATTTTCAGCCATCCGGTCGGAAGAGGGCAACCAAACTATTTTGTAAATAATGGTCTTGCTTGAATGAAGGATATGGAGATAACGAAAGCATTTAATATCAAAGTATATAAAACAATACAAAAATAGGATCAGAGCAAACACGGACCCCCAAAACATCAGAGGTGGGATCAGGTGCCATGGAGGATTAAGCATCCCCAGCCGACTGGTCACACCCGCCGTGTTCTTGTCATGATCAGGAAATAACGGAAACATCTGTCGTCAATTCAGTGTATAAATAATGGCCTTACAACTAGTATGAAAACGTCAGTCAGCATTTGACTCAATTATAAATTGTATTTGCTGACAAGGTCATTTAATTGTATCGACCATAGAACTTACGAAATAATGAATTTAAACGAGACGGATGATATTCTTGTTTCATCAACTTGTTTGTCAATAATTATTTCGTTTTAGAAATTGTTCATACGTAGAGAATGCTCTAGTATATCGAATCAACTGAGATATATAAACTCAAAATTCAGGCGATGAAGGTTTATTGCTGCATCAGTAAGGGAATTTGACGGTAGAAAAGTTAAAGTCATCACGTTTATCATAGAGCTTGGTTGTTAGATTACCATTAACGTCTTTTCAAGTAATATATCCAAGTATGAAAGAGATGTGTCAGACTCTGTGGGATTTTTTTTCTCAAGCTCACCAGGATATATCGTATCGACATAAGAATGGAAATGACCATTGTTAATTGACAATACGTCGTCGATATATCTAAATTTCGAGTTAAAAGTCACGGCAAGTGTTTTTTTTCTTTTCACGCATAAGAGTTTACATACATGTTGCTTCATAGGAATACGAAAATAGATTTGTTAATAATGGAGCGCAGTTGGTACCCATGGGAATTCCAATAGATTGTTTAAAGACATTGTCTCCAAAAAATCACATACATATTGCCAATCAGAAACTCAAGCATCTTTTTCATGTCAACTTCAGAGTACTTGGGTTTGCAGTCAGAATATGTTTTAACAAAATAATTTTGCAAATGACCAACGACCAGGTAAGTCAATTTACAAGTGCCTTTTTTATTGACCCTCAAAGAAAACTTTTTAAAAAGATGAATCTTGATTGACAGTGGTAAATTTAAAAAAAGCAATAAAAATGTAATTCTTTGAAAACAGCATAAAATATATGGACCCTAGAAATTCCAGATGGGGATCAGGTGCAAATGAGTACAAAACGTCCCCTGTTGAACGATCACACCCGCTGTAAGCAATATGTATTGACGATAGGTAAACAGAACATACCGTGGTCAGATTTAGTTTAAAAGCAAGGAACTATCAATAAGCATGGAAAACGTTAGCTAAAATACAACCCATGGCATTTAAAATAGATTATATTTATATTTAAAGTCATAAAAATGACCATGCTGACTTAAAATGAGGTTGATCAAATCCCAACTCAAACATCAACTTATCTGTCACTATTTATTGAACGGCAGTGGCCATTGCTTATTGAAAGTACACGTACATGTATCAAACGATCAAGAATGAAAATGGGGAGGAGTCAGTAGTAATTGTTACAATATCACCACAGACATTGAGGGCTAGAGGACAAACAGATATTAGGAGAATATTTACAAAGACCACTTAGTATGGTCAGTAGAAAAATAATCTTTAAAGAGCGGGAAAAGAAACTGTCAATTACGAATAGGGAAGGGAGATATTAGTCTGTGCGAAGATCGGAAAGGTGTCACCTAGTTATGTTAAACAGTAGGACGGACAACTTCGGAATGGACATTTTTCCGAACTTGCGCACCTTTTCCTTTAAAGCTATCCTCTTGGAATTTTTTTTTAAATGGTGGGGGTTTTCTACCTAGATGCATTTCTGAAATAAAAAATGCAACAATTTCTGCAAGTTTTTGAGATATTTAGTGAAGAAAATGAAAACCCCATTGGGAAACATGTACTTAAAATTACCCCATGAAAAACCCCACATAAAGCCCATGGGGTTTAAAATTTCCTCCACTGGGTAAATAAACCCATAAAAATCATTATAGGTTTTTAAAACCCATATGTTGCTTATATTGTAATGTGGTTTTTTTCTCCCACGTTTCTATATCATGGGGTTTAAAATCCCACAAATTCATATTTTTACTGTAAGATAATTCTTAAAAACTTTTTTCTTAAACTAATGGATCATTAGTATCTTCTCTGACATTCTTTAAAAGTGGATAGTTATTACAGATATCTATTATTTTGCAAATTCTCAAGTATATATAACATTCTTCAAATTTATGCTTATGTAAATGGAGATTTATATGACAATAGATTTCTAAGGCAGCTGCCTCCTATAATGAAACATTTGTCATAAAACTTTTCACAGATAATTTGATCGATGACAATTAATTTGAATATATGTAGGGTAGTCTTTAAAAAAGGAAATGAAACAAGAAAATTCACTACAAACACAATATTTGCAATAGAAACCAATTCACAAAGTCCAAAGAGGTTCTCTTCCTTTAACAGATGTGAAAATATTAATTTTTTATGTTTATCATGCCTAGTTTGTGGATTTTTAAAATCTCCTTTCCCATTGCATTCACCACTAATGAGATTGGATTTAATTAATTCATGTTCAATAAAGCTAAATATTTAATAACATGTAGTTGAACTCATTCAGTTACATATTACAAAGTAAACTATTAAAATCCTTTGATCCACCACAAATATTTTAAAATAAAATATTCATACCTCTTGGATCCACCACTTGTAAGTTTAGATCATGATCACAGATGACATATAAGCTAAATGTTTGAAATCAATTAGCCATAATCATTTAAGAAATGAATTTAATTTTTGAAGATTCATGAGGTTATGAACTTCGACGCTTCACGCCGGCATATTTCATGAAGCGCTAACGCGCTTCATGATAAATATGCCGGTGTGAAGCGTCTCAAAACTCAAAGGAACTGTTTGAAAATTTTATATCATAAATTTTTACCAAAATTCATAATATCAAAACAAAACACTTTTCAACACTTTATTCCTCGATGAAATGGAGTCCATATGCCATCTATTTTCTCTTTCAGTTTAATTCTCAAGCAAAAATATTAATCACTAACTTTTCCAACGATTGGGATGTTAAAGATATTTGTTTGAATATCGTCTTGCAATGGGACTATTTTGTTTATCGGAAGCATCTACTTTGACTCTATTTGGTTTTTTGTTTACTTTGCTATTTATAGTAAGACAGTCGATCATGATGCTTAGAGCCAGGACTTTGCTTTCATTTGCTATCATTTAATCCCTTTGTAACAACATTGTCTTCGTTTGTAAGGCTCATTATATGAATTGTATTTTAGAAGAACTTGGATTTAATTCTACAGAGGTAATGCAACTTATACTCATAGTTCCCTTTCTAAGGAAGAAAGTCTTCAAAATCATATGTCAGTTTTAAATATTTTTAATTTCCCGAAGAACCAAATTGAATCAGAACTAACATATATATATACATGTATTAGATTCCGCAACTACATAAAATCCTTACAAACAAAGATACATAGCGGGTTCCAGTAAATGCCCAATCAAGCCTCTTTCTTTACTCCTGACGATAAGATATTAGATATTAATAGTAGTGAACGAGAAACTTCAAAAGTACTATGCAACAATATATTCTAGGAGTGGTGTAAATCAGATGTGGATACTTAAAAATTCCAAAGAACATTTGAACAACTTAAATTCAAAAGATTTTACCAAAATAAACAGCTTAAAAACTTATGACATTTCAACTTTATACACAACCATTCCCACGATACATTAAAGTTCAAGCTTTATGATATCATTGACAGCTGCTTTTTCAATTAAAATGGAACTCGTAAATTTACTTACCTGGTCATTGGTCATTTGCAAAATAATTTTTTAAGACATATTCTGACTGCACACACAAGTACTCTGAAGTTGACATGAAAAAGATGCTTTAGTTTCTGATTGACGATATCTATGTGGGGTTTCGGGACCAGGCCCAGAGATCGTGAAGCATCTTAAGATTAAGTCAATATCTTTCTGTTGAACAAAAATAGTGTAGAAGTCAAACAGACCAAAAACAAACTGCTTTACTATAATTACACTTATATTGTTTTACAAAAGTGTTTTTTCATTTGCAAAATTAGAGATTAGTTCAATAAATAATGAATATTTTACAGGAGATTGAAAAATTTGACTTAAATCTAAGTTTGTTTCATGATCCTAGGGCCAGGTCTTCCGACAGTCTATTAGCATTCCCATGGGTACCAACTGTGCCGTGTCATTAGCAGACCTGTTTTTGTATTCGTATGAAGAAAAATTTGTCCAAAATCTTATACGTGAAAAGAAGAAAACACTTGCTGTGGCCTTCAATTCGGCATATAGATATATCAACGACGTATTGTCAATTAACAAAAGTAATTTTCATTCTTATGTCGATACGATATATCCCGTTGAGCTTGGGATAAAAGATATCACAGAGTCTGACACATCTGTTTCGTATTTGGATTTAACGTTAAAAGTAATCTAACAACCAAGCTCTATGATTAACGAGATGACTCTTACTTTTCTATCGTCAATTTCCCTTACATATGCAGCTATACACAAGAGTATGCTCTACGTATGAACAATTTCTAAAGCAAACAAGTTGATGTAACAAGAATATCAGCAGTCTCGTTTAAAGGCATATTTTCGTAAGTTCTGTTGTCAATACACTGACCTTGTCAGCAAATACAATTATCAGAGTCAAATGCTGACTGACGTTTTTCATACTAATTGTTAGTCAATTATTAAAACACTGAATTGACGACGGATTTTCCGTTATATTTCCCGATCATGACAAGGAGCACACGGCAGATGTAACCGATCAGCAAGGATGGTTCATTCCTTCATGGCACCTGGTCCTACTTCTGATGTTTTGGTGGTTCGTGTTTGCTCTGCGTCAAATTGTTTAATGAACTTTTGAGCTTGAATACTGTTTCTTATTGCCATATATTTCATGAAACAATAATCATTTATCCATCCTAACGTGACTCTTTGATTCCTTTAAGTCTTAGAAAAGGTCGGGTATTAAGTTAAAAGTAAAGTAAAAAGTTAACATTTGTACTCATTAAAAGTAAAAAAAAAAAGTTTTTGAGAAACGTTTCGTTTTTTTTTTAATGAGATGTGTGGAGATAACGAACAATATTCAAGCTTAAAAGTCCACTAAACATTATAAAATAGGAGTGGAGCAGACCGGCAAAACATCAGAAGTGGGATCAGGTGCCGTGGAGGAGTGAGCATTCCCTGCCGACTGGTCACTTCAGCTGTGTGCTCTTGACATGATCGGGCAATAGCGGAAAAATCCATCGACAATGCAGTGTGAATATAATGGCCTAACAATCAGAACCTAACCTTAGAAACCAAGTGATCTGTGATGTCTTGCAATGAAAGCACAATTGTTTTTTTAAATACACTTTTTGACTAATAAAATAGTAGACATAAAAGTATATACTTGGTATATAAAAATGCATATTTCTCAATATGGCAGGGTGTCTGTATTTTTTTTTAGCCTAAAATATAATATCAATTTTCAATTAGAAAAGCATGGTTGGTGAATCTATTTACTTTTCCTTCATATTCTTAAAATTTGATAATTTTCATTAAGTAATATGATTAACTATAATGATTATCTTTGAAAAAATAATGTGGATAAAATATACATTACTTAGTGAATTCCAACATATTTTTGTGAGCATTTTTCAATAACTTCATTGATTATTTTATGAACCTGAGAATCGGACTACCTTAAACTTGAATCTGAACTACCTCCCTGTATTTCTAGTTGTTAGATATATTTCTTAACGTTTCTATCGCATTATCATTACTAAATTTCAAGAATAAACATTAATTTAAAATCAAACACACGCATGTGCAACAAAGAAAATCAAGTCTGTTCGTGATAAATACTAGGACTTTATTTTGATAAATGGAGTTTTACACAGAGACATTTCTATTTATAGTAATTTGATACACGGTTGAATGATTCGAAGCCTCATTTTGAGTGTAATGGGGCCCAATACAGGGTACGGTTTAGTAAAGGAACAGATCTACACTTGTCTTCTTTATTCTAATGAAAAGTTCACAATTATATATATTAATATATATATGTATATATACCATTGACAATTTAACACTTAATGATCAAGTAGCTGTCACAAAATCACGTGACATACGTAGAATATCAAGCTAAAATTCAATTTGACCACATGACCAAGGAAAAAAATCACATGACCCAAAAAGTTGATAAAGCATCAACCCTGATTTACATGTCAACACATAGCAATAAAACATGGATTGAAATGATATCAATATGAAGCCAAATTTCAAACAGATTTTCCCGAGCTAGAGATTGAAACCATTTCAATGCGACAAAGAACATTAAAAATCTACCGAATACGGCTCATTTGCTTAGATAAAAGGAAACGAAACCGTTTTCGACACGCTCATTTTTATGACAAACAACACCAATATAAATATCAGCTTAATTCATGTTCAAATTGATCTGTGAACTGTGTGTTAAAATGACTAAAAGTATTCAAAAATTGACTAGGATAAATCACACATTTATATATGATTAAAATAATTAAATTTTACCCAACGGTTTGCTATTTTCAAGAAAAAATAATAAATTGTAATCCCTGATACAAATAATATGGTATCCCCCACATTTAAATTCAGATTTCTCTATACTTATTATGCTCTGGCCTATCTCAATAACAATATTGATTGAAAAATAAAAAGGTATGTTAGGATCAATTTATGCGTTTTTTAAACACACAGTACACGTAAAATAGTCACAAATATTACTGTGATGGGCAATCAATAATAGCAAATGGAAGATTATTCCATTGCCTTTTTTAACACAGCACTTATATAAACACATAACACGATATATTCAATTCATTTGGCAAAGAGAATGTTGGTTTGCCATTCCACAAGGAAAGTATACTGGAATCTTTACATTTATAAATATATAAAGAATCCACAACTCTAGTATTTTGTGAAATAGAAAACATAAACTCTAACCAGTTCTTCAGTGATCAAATATCACTTTCAAAGGGTTACGAGTAAATTCAAAACATGGCCCTGTTGCTATAGTTACATGGTCCCAATATGCAAAAAAGCAACAGAGTGCATGTTACCACGCAAAGACCGGAAATGTCTGGAAAAAAGCATATCCTAATTACTAATTAAATTCATGACAAAGTACGCTTATTTCATACCACACATACAGGAAAATTGAACGGGCTTTCACGGGGAAATAGTTTTTCTCCCCTTTGCTTATAAATAACACAGACATTCACTAGATGGCTAAACAGCAAGCAGAGGAGACACATTCGTTCAAACGTGAATTGACCTACACAACGACAATACAAAGAATTCTAAGCAAACACTTCCAAGTGTTCACTTTTCAGAAAAAGGCTGTTTGAAAGATATTCTTAATAAGCTCTGCCTTGCTTCTCTAGTAAAAAGAGAACTTAATAAATTTTCATTTAAACTGAGAAAACTCAGCGAAGAATGGACATTCTGTTTTTAAATAGACATATACAAATAATTACAATCACAAAGCCGTTGATACGAATTACACCAAGTTGGATGTATATTAGCCATGGATTAATGATATTCCGACCTCTGTCATCTGTTATTGACATACTAACTAAGGTATGCAATCAAAAGGCCAAGAGCATAGTACTATACATTTACCATGGTTACAAACTGGAAATCTACTGTGACTCTATGGTAAAACATTCTCTCAGCTGACGAGCAATGAAATGCCTCTTTCTTTCACTCAATTGAATAAACCTAACCTATCACTTTGTGAAGATTTCTATCACTTACATTATGCATTCAATAATATATGTGTGCATGTACATATTCATATGTTGTGAGCAGCAAAATCGTTCAAATTTGAAATTCTGCCAATGTAAAGATCCGAGTGTCCACAGGCAGTGAACAAAATTGTCCTTGACACTCGCATCTAACATAATTGCACATGAATCAAGCCTTTGTGAGATTCATCAGGCATACAACAATTCCGTATAAAGACAGTCCATGTTCTCTTGTATGGTCTTGATTTTGTTCTTGAATAAAAAGTTTTTACGTCCAAGAAAGGCGCGAAAAGTTCGACTCCGTCTAGTACAAGCCACATCCACGCAGGTTATTGGCGATTATGACGTCAGTTACGGCATCAAATACAAACTGGATGTTATTGGTATCTGTTGCGCAGGTCTGGTGACAATAGATTTCCTTCGTTGAACTTTTGTTCTTCGCTTCGAATTGGGCCTGAATGTAGGCAGCTGCTTCCTCGTACGTCTGGTTTCCTACAAAATTGAATGATTTAGTTTGAAATGTTGATAGGTGAAAACAGGCATATCTGAACATTTTGTTTGTTTGGATATGATTACTATCTAACGAATAAACTGTGCATTCTAGATGTATTGAGCCTTTGCAAAAAGATAACTAAAGGAAAGAAAACGCGTAGAAGTGGATAAAGTTTTATTCAACCACAACGTATTTACATGTATAATTTCTTTATCACACGCTTCATCCAAGTTATTGTTTTCTTTTTATTTCTTTGATTTCCATTTGGCTTTCTAAAGCCACATAACGTCAATTACGCTACTCAAATTTACATGTATAATTTCTTCATCATACGCTTTCATTCATGTTATTGCTTTCTTTTTTACTTCTTTGATTTCCATTTGGCTTTCTTACGCATAGCGCAAAATACGCTACTCAAAATTCAGTGCAAAGTTTTCTTTTAACGATTCATGTAGATCTGTCATTTAAATGATTATAATTATTGATAGTATGGGATACCTTTTTGTTTTTTTAATTTTTACTAATTTGTTGATGCAACACAAAGAGGCGTAGGAATACCAGTGTGTAAGTGTGTAATGTGGAAAAAATATCAATTATTGGATATCCGTTGGAAAGAGGAAACTGTAATTAAACTGTTGTTAGAAATACGGATAGAAACTACACACCCTCTCACACTGAGCCATCATAAAAACACGTGTATAAAAATAGCAACTAGTACTATGATAATTAGTTTGTTGCATCCTGGAACAAATGCATATTTCAAATTTACTTCCTGTGTAAGTCGATCAGTCTAAAGCCTGGGGAATCGGAGGGAAATGTATATATGTATATGTGTCTTTAAACATGGAAAAGAAGTAAATTCCAGCGTGAATTTTTGTTTAAAATAAAAATAATTTAATTTTGCTCAGATATTAAACACATTCATTACATGTGAAACACTTTTGTAGTCTTCGGAGACCATACAGTTGGAATTCCGATGGACACTAATTGTGCTACTTGTACTAATTGACCTGTTTTTATATTAATATGAGGCAGAGATTATTTTTAAATATTTACAAGGGAATAGAAGAACACTTGCTGTGATCTTCAGTTCGACATTCAGTCAAAAAGTATAACAGGTGCAATCTTTTCACAAAAGCCATTGCAGAGAAGATTCAATATTTTGTTGGATTTTTAAAAAATCCCTCTGCAAGAACTTCACTTTCATGCCAAGTTTTATTCGCTATTATATTCGCCGTTATTGCATAAAGAATTCTGGGAAGGATTAAAAAATGGAAACAGATTTCATTTATATTTTCCTCTGTTCTAACACGTTATTTCTATAGAGCACACTTAACTCGCTCTATGTAACTTTGGTCATTTTTATATTCATTATACAGGTAATTGCATATTTCTTCTTCTTTTGAATTCTCTATAGATTTTATCCGTTATGGAAGGAAAAAATTTTCGATGTCAAATTGCTTAAACTAACCCTCCCACTTGCTTCGTTTCATTATATTGGCCTAAATTAGAAATAAGATGAAAGAATTTGTTTACACAACTCCTTGGGGTCTTGTCAATCAATTACTAAGAATTATTAATGTAAGTGTTGCTTTAAATGGAAAACACTGCAGTTCGTAAACTATTGACTTTCCTGAAAAGGAAGCATGTAAAAATTGACAGCAAAATACTTTAAGTAATGAAGGATAACTTTGGAATTAATATATGTCGCATGTAGATTATGGCTCAAAATGAATCAATTTCCGGTGTTAATTGTTTAATATTGCATCGTAGATTTTAAATCGCCCACCTGTTAACGTGTTTTTGGTTAAATTAAGAATACGAGGATGATCAAAAAGTTCGCAAACTTTCTCTGTATCTACAAAACCACAATCCAGATTAGAAAAAAAATTGGTACACACAAAGCCACACATAGCCATACACAAGTTCTATAAAAAGCATATGCTTAAGAAAGTTTTTTTCCTTGTTTGTGACGTCACAATATGAAAATGACGTCACAATGTAGGTCACTTGTGACGAAAAATGGTTGTCTCAGTCGTACTCGTTTAACAAACGACTATAAAATTTATGGTATATCTTAGAAATCCCTTTGAAGTAGCGTATAATAATTTTATAAAAACAAATGACTTCTTACTAATTCAATCGATGATTTGATTAATCGTTTTAGTGATGGAAGGCAGATGGTTAAAATTATACTTGCTATGCTGCCCAGTGAAAGCAAGTTTAAAAGAAATGTGTTTTTAATTAAGCAATTTGCTATCAAAGACCTCCAATTTACACTTTAGAAAATAGTTGAATATTTCAACAATGATATAACTATTAAATACCTAAGATATCGTTTACTTTAGATTTTAAACACATTAGATGTGATAAAAAGGAGGCACCCATTCTCTATCCACCTTAAATTAACGTCTCTTCTGAGACAGAAATTTGGGTATTGATTGTAGTCATGCTTACTTTGGGAAAGGATATTCTTATCCACCCATTCTGTTGCCGAGATTTGACCAATTCTGACATATGAACTGTTCTCGTTATAAGAATTAACTTACATGGAAAGAAATATAAAACTCAGAAATTTGTGACAGAACGCTACGGAGGGGGTCACGTGATATCCTATATCACGTGATTCGCGCATGAGCAGAACGGTGGCAGATGTGCGTTAAAATCGGAGAAGACTCATTTAAAATATAATCAACACTGAAACCAAATATTGTTTCTTTTATTGAAGTTATTTAATTAGTTTGCGAACTTTTTGATCACCTCTCGTAGAGTGCTATTACAAGTTGTTTTTTTTTAAATTGTGTAAATAACAACAGTTTCTATGTTTTTATTCACATACATGTAAGTAAAATCAATAAGTTTTGTCCCTTTCATTTTTTTTTTAAAGTTTCTTACTGATGGCCTATAAATTTTGCGTACATTATATAAAATGTTTGTTTATACAGAAAATGACATTAATATGGAAAATAGCATTTTTGACAGGTTAAAGACCAAGTAAAATTGTCATAAAATATATCCAAGAATAATTAAAGAATATATATAGACTATTTTCATAGAAAATTTTGAAAATGTATCGCTAAAATGTATTGCTATTACAATAAAGCAACATGTACATCCATTTGCCTGAGGAATACTCATGAAATGAGTAATAAGCTCGTTTCCAATGGGATCTTCGTATATGTAGGGGGTTATTATACAAATATAGTCCTTTTATGATGTCTATACATGGAAATATTGACTTCATGAAAACCATGACGATTGAGCACAAATCTTAAAATAATTCCTTTCGTGAAATGAAGCAAAACAATCCGATTAATTGATACAAAGAAAAAAAAATACTGACTACTAGTATTTATTTTTTTTTAATTTTCGCTCGAATGATTTATTTACTTATCCACAAGCAATCATTAGATATTTATCATAAATTAAGGCAATCTTCCAAAAGGAGACCGTGTCAGGGTATAAATGTATAACAAAAAAGTTGCTTCAAATACCAAAATGAGCAATATGATATTATGACGTAGCAGTACACGTCGTAAAAAGACTTGCACTGTGTCTGGTTTGGTAAAAAAATTTCAACAATGTCGAAGTACCCACGGTCATTATGTATGGATACGGAAATTAATCATTTTATAAACTTTATATGATTCCTTATTATGCAATAAACGAGACCTTGACCTGTTCGTTATATGATGTCGAGAGTAAACAGAGAAAAAACGTAATTTTGACACGAATTAGCATCGAGTTAATAAATGTAAGTTTACTTTAAGATTGAAAAATCAATGTATTTAGTATATTTCGTTCCCTGTGTATATTTATGAGTGCAAAAGAATTCCTAGGCAATTGTAATAGAAGTTACATGTAAATTCGCATATGTTCAGAAATCACACCTGGAGCAAAAACTTGCTCCTCTTAGAACATTTTTACAAATAGCTTCAGAACTGTACGCTCCAGAAAATTTTATGGTGTCTGTCAATATAAACTAAAGCTATAGTTCCAGAGCTACAGGGGTGTCTGATCTTTGTGTGTGTATTCAGGAGGACTTACCGGTATATTCAGGAGTAATTACCGGTATATTCAGGAGAACTTACCGGTATATTCAGGAGAACTTACCGGTATAGGCTCCAGGGTTTAAACTTAACTGAAATTTCCACGAGCCATGTGGGCTCCTGACATTTCAAATTTAGGAGCCCACTGCTAAGTTTGTTAGCCCACAGTCTCTGTGATTTTTTTAAAAAGCATAGATACTGGGACAAAAAGTAGATACAAATGAAATACATATATAAATTCATCTGTTTAAAATTGGAGTTCTTACTTTATAAAAATCAGATGTCATATAAATATTTAATCAAAGGAAATAAAATTGTATTCAATAAACATTTTTACTATCATTTTTTTTTTACTTGGTAATACATGTATATGAATACGTAGCCCTGGTACATGTCTTCAACTGATAAATTGACAATGACACAATAAGATTTTCTAGGTTAAATATTTTGACTACAACATATCTGAAATAGGTGAAAACACTTACTATTCTTATGACTGATTAGTTGGGAGTATATAAAATTGTATATCTCTCACGTATCAACCATTTACAGAGGGTTGGAGGAAATTCGGATTAGGAAAAAAGACGATCGTTTTAGGGAATTTCAAAAATCGTGTAGTACTTTAAATGGAAAACATGAAGGATATTTACGAACAATAGGACCATACTGCTGTGATTTATTTCATTTTTCTGTAGTTTTAAATCAAAAACCTGCATAAAATGTCTGTTTTTCAGTAAGGGGACTGGGAATGCATTCGGCCCCCTGCAGAATTTTTATTCGCCACGTGGGCGAGCAACTTACAAATTTTATGAGCCCACACCAATTTTTACTCGCAATTTGCGAGTGGGCGAGCGTTAAGTTTAAACCCGGTATACTCAGGAGGACTTACCGGTATACTCAGGAGGACTTACCGGTATACTCAGGAAAACATATAGTGAGAGGGGATTTCTTTATTTTTTCTTCAAACAGATCCTTCTTGTTGAGAAAAAGGATGATTGATGTATCCGTAAACCATTTGTTATTACAGATAGAATCAAATAATTTCAAACTCTCTTGCATTCGATTCTGAAAAAAAAAAGATTTGTACAATTTGGGGGATTTCTTTATTTTTTCTTCAAACAGATCCTTCTTGTTGAGAAAAAGGATGATTGATGTATCCGTAAACCATTTGTTATTACAGATAGAATCAAATAATTTCAAACTCTCTTGCATTCGATTCTGAAAAAAAAAGATTTGTACAATTTTATTACATGTGATTCAATTCAAATATGATGTTAAATTTGCCTATTTTAGAAAAATTGTTTACTTGCTAAACATATTATTCGTGACTTTTTTATATAATGAAATAACTTGATTGTTTACAATATAACTGGCCAATATTTCCTCCATTAGATAGGAGAAAATGAAAAGCTTATCGCATGAGACTGTCATCTACACGAGATATTCAAATTGTCACATTGCATGTAAACAAGAAACACAACAAATCTTTTTTTACAATGCTATCAGCAAATGCCGCGACCATTCATTATGCCACAAAACACTGTACACAAGGTAAATTTAAACTACAGGTTGTTTTAAAAATTGTCTAAAAAATGACACGGAAAATATTCTCATCATTTTTGCGTTACAATTAGAGGTAAATATATCCGCATTTTATCAAATAAGAAAATATATCACTTATTTTTATAACTAAGAAATAACTAGCATTCTTAAGTTTAGTGTGCAGTTCAAAAACTAGTGTGATTAATTGACGTAAGAGCAGATTAGGCAAATAGTTGTTGCTAAAGGGAAACTTGACAAATTTATTCTAAATGAAAAATGAAAAATAATCCTGCATTTAAACGGATTTATTTTTTGATTTGGGGGTTCCTTGTGTATTGAAAGTTCTTATTCTACCGCACTGTAACAAATTTTCGTGCGAGTTGCAGGGGTTGAATGTTGTAGATTCCAATGGGTTTCAGAAAAAGACAATTAAATTTTAATACATGTAGAAAGGATTCAAAGGAATGGATCCAAGATCTGAATGGTACATTTACTTACGGTTGTTTCATCTTCATGAAGAACTTGGTCATATTCACTCATAGCTACACAAAATATAATGGCGGTTACATCCTCAAAACAGTGAATCCATTTTTTCCTTTCTGATCTCTGTCCTCCCACGTCAAATAATCTACGCAAGTAAAAACACAGAGGTCTAAACTACAGCAGTGGACAAAAGGCTTTGGTTTTTTTGCCCCATAATGAAGTGCAACATTTCATAAAATAATTTTTTTCATAATGATTTTTTTTTTTTTCAAAAAAAATATTTTAAAAATTAGTATAACTGAATTATAGTTTCTTCACTAACAATATTTTTTGGATATCACCCACTGTCAAGCAATGTTGGCTGTTGCTAACAAGCAGACGTTTTATAAGGAAGTAGAACGGTTATCTTATTCAGAGGGTTATACTATTCATTGTAAGTTAAGAAATACTTAAAATAAAAATCAACTAATTTATTTGAAAATATAGAACAAAGAATTTTTTTCTTTTAATCGTCTGTTTGACTCCTTGTCTCTCATGTCTGTTTGTCCACGAAAACTTGACAATTATCCGTAACTTTGATTAGTTGGAGATACTAGTATGACTTTCCTTGAAATAAAACCTTTTTGGGGGTTTTAAAATAAATGATTTCTTGATTTGGGAGTTTGCAAAAAATGACCTTGGTCTTAACTTTTGAACAGTTGATGCTAGGACTCTCATAATTCATAGGGTTATTTATTATGCAAAGACTTTTCCTTTGGTAGAAATATTTGATCTCTGACCTTGGAGTTTGACCAACTTTCATCTTGGTCATAATTTATGAACAGTTGTTTATTAAGGCTTTCATGTTTCAAAAGTGTGTTTCTTGTGACAAGACCTAATAGGTACCTTAAGCACCATCAACTTTGAACTTGACAATACTTTTGGAATTGTCTATTTCAAGTTATCATCTTCTTTATAAAAAAAGATTTATTTTGTAAAAATAAAAAGAATGTACGAAATACGTTTATATAAAAGGTCAACAAACAAACATAAAAACAAGAACTTACTTGAAATTTAAATTTTTAAAAGAGAAATGAACTTCGACAATGCCTGTGGTCTTTACTCTGGTTCGTAGTATATCTTGTTCAGTGGGCATGTAATCCTTGGCTCCTAAGCGATCTAAGTCATCTAAAAAGCTGTAAATAAGTCAAAATAACAGCTAAAATGGTATATAAAGATCATCTATAGAGCTGTTAACCAGTAAAAATAACAGCTAAAATGGTATATAAAAATCATCTAGAGAGCTGTTAACCAGTAAAAATAACAGCTGAAATGGTATATAAAAATCATCTAGAGAGCTGTTAACCAGTAAAAATAACAGCTAAAATGGTATATAAAGATCATCTAGAGAGCTGTTAACCAGTAAAAATAACAGCTAAAATGGTATATAAAGATCATCTATAGAGCTGTTAACCAGTAAAAATAACAGTTAAAATGGTATATAAAATCATCTAGAAACCAGTCAAAAACTCCTTAAAATGGTATATTAAGAGTCATCTAGAAATTTGTAAACTACGTAATGGTGTTATATAAAAAGGTTATATAGAAAGCTGTAAAGTAGATAAAACTTCTTAAAATTAAACGGTATATAAAAAGTCATCTGGGCAACTGTAGATAACTTAGTCGTGTTATATAAAAAAGGCCATCTAGAAAGTTGTGGCCAGTTTAAAAACTACTTAAAATTGTATTAAAAAGTCAACTAGAAAGCTGAAAACCATTTAAAAATCACTTTAAATGGTATATAAACAGTCAACTAGAAAGCTGAAAACCATTTAAAAATCACTTAAAATGGTATATAAACAGTCAACTAGAAAGCTGAAAACCAGTTAAAAATCACTTAAAGTGGTATATCAACAGTCAACTGGAAAGCTGTAAACCAGTTAAATATCACTTAAAGTGGTATATCAACAGTCAACTGGAAAGCTGTAAACCAGTTAAAATTCACTTAAATATGGTATAAGTCAGCAGTATTGCTACTCAGTACAGCATGATATTCATTTGAGGACCATTAACACTAATTTATAGAAGATATCATGGAAACGGACTTTTAAAAATACTATTATTACAGCTGTTTAAGACACAGAGCTTTCTGATTAAAGACGTAAGGTTAAAAATAAGTTTCCAAAGACTTGTTTTCTCTCTGACTCACTCTTTTCATGAGAGAATACGCAGGGAAGATGAGGATGCGAATGGCAATATAAATATCGCTCTAATGCTTCTCACTACACGGCTCTAACATATGTCTATGTAGACATTAACGAAATAAAGAGGAGAGATGTTTCTTGTCAGAAATAAATTATTTATTAAAGCTGTACTGGAGAGCGCCACACATTCTGTAAAATAAGATTTCTAGCAATACAGCAAGTTTGTGTTCTGCATTCTCTTCACTCAAAACAAGTGGTTGAAGCGGTACGTATCTATATTTATCATCTTTAGTTTTTGTTTACATTTTACCAACATATTTCTCTAACTCTAACTTAACTTTAAAGATTTACGGACTAAATAATTGAAGTATTATGAAAACAAGTTAGATGCAATGGACAATGGTATAAATACAAGTACATGTATTGACATCCCATACACTTCTGTTTACGTTCTAACTGTTTATCCTACTTTGATGCCTATTTGTACTCACTATTTTGCAGAATCGTTTAGTTGGTACTCGTTAGACCGACCGAAGCACTCCTGAACCCCGGTGTCCGTCCATAGTTTCTTCATGGCCGCTAGAAGTTCTTCCGAGAAGGGCTCTGTGTCCTCCATTCGAGATATAACATCCAGGACGATTTTTGCGTCTGACTGGAAACATAAAAGAAAATTGATTAGTAAAAAAAAATTAAATACTTACTGTGTTTTTATTTTTATTGAATTTATAACAAACCGCATGTTTTTATAGATGTTCATTTTTTCACATATTTTTGATATATATACCCACAAACTGAACTATTTCGTTCATCGTCCCTGTAATTTGCAAACAAAATGTTTTCACGTGTATAACTGATAATTTGTTAAAGAGATGTGTACTCTGTGTGTATTCTCAAACGTATCTTTTGTAAGACATTAAGAACTACAAATGCTTTCACAGCACAGGGGTGTTTTATGTTCATATTTACACCCTACACTTCTCTTCACACCACCCTCTACCCTTAGTTCGCCGAGAAAGAAAGGAATAACTCTTCACAGGTGATTGTTATTAGAGAGAATCTTCTTTGTCTGGAATTCTCAAGGAACTGATCGGTGCAGATAAATTTCCTGGTCATATGTACATGTATGTTTTTCCCTTTCAAAATTTTAAACACTGTCTCGTGAAAAAGAATTCAATCCCTTGAATGCGATGTCTTTTGCCGATAATTGAATAAACGGGCTGCTTTTCCCCAAGTGAAAATGCAAATCGGTTTCGTTTACACAATAAAAAATTAAGAATTTTGTTTTTAAAAAAAATTGAAGTCAGTGCTTTTAATGATGTTAAAACCAAGCAGACATGAGTAACCGTTATATATTTCAAATTTATTCATCAAGGCATTATCAAACACAAATGTTCTAAAAATCCACTAGAGATTTCAAAGAAAACCAATGCAAAAACTGGTGTTTTGTGTACAAAAAATCATTGTCTGTATATCTTAAAACATTGAAGTTACAATAATAACCATTTACATGTGCTCTTTTGTCAATGAATTGTTAATAACTTTTCATTCACACAGCTTCTAAGGACTGCTGCACTTAATCATTTACAGCATTACACATGATGTCCAAGTGAGGATAATACTACTGTTTTGTGTTTCAAAATAGTGACGTACTGCGCAGACAGAATGAGAAAAAAGACGGCAGATCTAGAGGAACTTATTTTGGAATCTAGAGAAGTGATTTTATTGTATTCAAAAATTATATATTGTATACAGGGAAATTTTCGCCACCGTTTTATTTTCGCCCCTTTCGCCCTACCCACAGGTGGGCGAATTTAAAACGCGGCGAAGTAAAAATACACAGTATGATATCTTAAACAGTGCTGTAACTGGGCGAATTTAAAATAGGGCAAAATTGTTTCCAAGTGTGAAAGGGCGAAAATAAAACGGGGCGAAAATAACCCTGTATACAGTATGATCAAAACCAGGATTTATATCAAGGTTCATGAGAAATAAAAACATTCTGTTTGTTTTGAAATTTTCTACCCTTGTAGCCAAAATTAAAATAAGTAAAAGTATTACTTATAAAATGATGTTAATGAGCAAATAATAATGTTAATGAGACTGAATTTAATAAAACATTATACATGAATGCTTCATGTACTATATATTTTAGTAAACTTCAGTTTTATTATAACTGTTATCATACTGTCTTTTTGAAAAATAATTTACATTGATTATCAAATTTCTTAATTCTACTGATGCGTATTTAATCATAATGCTTCTACAGACAATCCCCCGGAAATACATTTCACAGCGACCACGCCCCTTCCCTACTGCTCGCGCATGCTCTATACAGTGCTACCTGTGAATGAGGCCAATGTAATGAATGATTTCTCGTTACTATAGTTACCAGTTGACATCTCCCGCGCATTCTAAATTGTGCCAAGTATGCCTTGCTGTTCATTGATTTGTATATCTGACAATAAATTTACGTAAGAAATCTCACTCCGTGTATAGCTGGCTGCTGAAAGCTACTCCGCTGATTGATGATGTGCATACATACAAGTGTAATCCTATTTAGAATTTATGCACAAATAAAAAATTATAAAAGAATTATCATTAGGGCTTTTTGGGGAAAATTACTTCTAATTCGTGCAAAACAAAACAATAAACAGCTTTCTTTGAATACGTCAATTTTCGCACTTGCTATATAGCTATTTCAGAACTACATCTGTAAAGAATTCTATTAGTGGTGATTCAGCATGATTCTATAATGAAAGTGCATGTATTTGTTATTTATCTGGGAATTGCGATCAATGGGGAAAATCTAAGAGGCACGAGAGAAGAAGTGATTATATTTCAGACCTGCTAAATAATGAACGGGGAAGCCGTATGTATGTGCAGCAAGGAATCTGGTTAACCAAACGTTTTTACGGGGAACGCATGAAACATATTTTGGTGTAAAGTCTCTTTCAGTTAAACACATGACCACGCCCTATTTACCTTGATGTACAGAGGAAGAAATATTGATAATTTTTTCCTTAAGTACATCTTTGATGCCTTTCACATGGCCTTTGTCTTTAACCATGTATTATCTACCAACCATTTATTGCAACTCTTCATGTTAAAAAAAATGTGCTGGATTTATAAAGCCAACCGAGACGCTTCCACATTTTAATTTATTTTGTCTAGATTTGAACTTTATGCTAAAATTATTTCTATCGTGTGCATACGTGTTCTGACAATACATAGGGAGAATGTGTAAACCGCGCATTGTAATTTTGCCGAAAGTCTTTGGGAACATACTATATGTAATCGAGTACAGAAGGGGCTTATCATTTTATTGTAGATCATGTACAACAAATCGTGTTTCTATTCATTCTAACATGCTGAAAAAACAACATTTTTTTAATACGAATACGAAAACGAAACTTTAAAAAAAATTTAATATATGCAACAATCTTGTACATTTTGCTTCTCGTTCTCGTACATTACCTCTCGTTCACAATCAGCAAAATGGATATGTAGCGCCCCCATGGCCCGTATGATGGCTACTAACGACTGTATTGTATTGCTGTAAACCACGGGCTTGTACTGCTTGTTATCCTCTGGAGTAAAACCTCCCTCGTGGATAATTCTACAAAAATAAAACACCAATTACAAACAATATCAAACAATGGAAATTCTGAAAGATTTAATATGAATCATAATTACATCTATAGATTAGTATATGAGATTTACAATATGATAAGCTGTGTTTATTATTGAGGGTTTTAAATTCATAGGACCCCGGGTATATCTATATATGTTTTTGTTGTGTTGCTGAAATAAACTGTGTTCTCAAGGTCAAGCATTAGTCAAACAAGACTCTCATCAGTAGATTCTACTATTATCCACATGACCAAAAATGTCGAGAATTGGAAAGCCATCTTGTCGATCTCGGCGTTATTATGGAATTAATATAACGCAGCTGCGATTAAAATAAAACTGACAAATAGAGAATAAGGTGCAGACTTTTCATTAAAATCATACTGTCATGTTATAAATTCTGAATTTACCGAGTGGCAGTAATGATGTAAATTTTCTATTAACTGCCAATTGGAAAATTCAAACATTTACAACATGCCAAAACTACAAGTAGAAAGTAATTAAATCCATAATATTGCGAACGGAGAGTTTACAGCTTGTGATTTCCTGATCATCTCCACATTTCCGAGTTTGAGTCTTTGAACACTCTCCTTATTTTTACACTACATGTATAAATGTGTAATAATTGTGTCCTCATTGTCCTACTTACAAAATTTATTGTAGTTATGAGGAAAATTTAACTGCTGGCTTCATTCAGAATTTACAAATTTTGTCAGGTTTTAGGAGTAAATATCACAGGAAGATGGTTAAAAATAAAAAGCCCAGTAAGATGTTCATTTGCAGTCTCCGTGGACCTATATCGGCCTTATTTAGCTGCTATTTAGACAGCGCGATTGGAGACCGGTTTTAGCGTTTTAATGTTTGCGAAGAAATATTGATCGAGGCCAACTCCAAGCCTAGAGATCGATCGACCAGCAGTTCTACTTCGCCGAGACACTAGTCCGCCACTGTGACTGGGATATTTCTGTAGGAGCAGAACTAGTTGCTATTTCGATCGAAAGTTATTCTTTTGTTTTTTCATCGAAAAGTTATGAATTACTTATGTTTGGGCTCATATGAATCATCTTGTCCTTTGAAAAAAACTATTATGATATTCTGTTGATAACGTTGAACATGAGGTTCGGTAAATGTCAGCGAGAACCTTAGTGAACTGACTGCTTATAAACATAAATCTTCTACACATATATATGCCCCGCTCATTCCATGAGCTGTTTGCTGAAGCCAGTCTTGGGTACGACATTCCATGAGCTGTTTGCTGAAGCCAGTCTTGGGTACGACATTCCATGAGCTGTTTGCTGAAGCCAATATTGGGTACGACATATTTTCTAAGTCGCGTTCAATCATGGTCACAGTGGCAGTGAAACTGGCCCATCACCTTTTTTTCTTTTTTCGAAGTATTTAAAAAGTCGCACTCGTCACAAGCGGAAGGAAACACTATAATATACATGTACGCAGAGTTTTGAGATTATAAAGTGAATTTGCATAATTCGATTTATGGACAAGTTTCCGATTGTTATTTTGTTCATTCTAGCCTAAATACAATCCCTCGCCTATATCAAAAGTAATTCCTTGTTTTTAGGGACTAGGAATTACGTATATGTTTTATTGATACGTCATGTGAACATGTTATGCACGTCATGCTAAAAAGAAACAAAGACACTGCAGAATGATTCACACCTTACATAAAATTGTCGTTAATGAAATCTAAATTTAGTAGAATTACTGTATCTCTACTGGTTCACGTGACACCATTACAATCTGAAGTGGTTCAGTCTGACGTGTTTTTAGACATGTACGTGTGATTTGCTGTTGAGAAATCACAGTATGGGGGCAAATCTGTGTTATAAATCGATGGGGCTGTATGGCGTAGCTGATTAGTTGTTTCTGCATGTGTATCAAATCGATTCACAAAGGTTGAAAAATACATGTATTGACAGTGTATGATATGGGAATTGCAGAGACTGACCAAAAGTCGAAGTAAAGTGGATGTAGAAACTGTCCTATTGCATTGGGATTACTGTAACTGAAAAATCACATATTTTCGTGGGATAAATTTTTCGAGGTTTGAGGGGGAAATGGTTTATGGGGATTTGATTTCGTGGTTGGAAAATGTAAAGTAGTAATGCATCTGAAATTTTACACTTTCGTGGTTGCCATAAATTCGTGGGTCTTTTCACACCTCGAAAACAACGAAAATTCAACTCCCACGAAGATTATTGGTCATTGCTTGATCTTAGATGCTGAGTTAAAGTAAATTATATCTGACACTACAACAAAAGAAATAAAGTTTTAATTTTATCGCAGAAAAATACATAAATCTTATTGCAAAACCTTCGGGCAAGTAGGGCGCAAAACTAAGATTCTAAATTAACCGAGGATTGCCAAATGAATACAATATTCGAGACACCACATACTCGTCACATACATTCTTCAATATCAAAAAACTACCACGTACAATGTACAGTGCCCAGACTATGAAGTGAAAGTTGCAGGTCTTTCGGATGAGCCCTTAAAAACCCGAGGCCCCGTGTCCTGCTAGATGTTGACACAAATAAATGCCGAATCGAACATTAAACAATATACAAATACAATCAACCAATCAATCGATTGCCATCAATTTTTGGGACTTCAAGATTTCGTCACGGAATTTTACAACGAACAAGGAACATCAAATGCCCGAAACAAACTTGGACACATTTCCTCACAAAATTCTACAATAGCCAAGGTTCATAGAATGTCCATATAAAATGGGACGAAATAAGATCTCCTGCGTCACCAAATTCTTTAATCAGATTTGTCAAAGCCCAGACTTGCATTAATTCTCGTCAAATAATTCTACAATAACTGATTTTTTCCAAATGCCCTCATCATACGGAAAACAAAAGTTTGTACAATAGTAAAAATTTATGACACCATACACCCTATCTATATAACTTCTACATTCAAGTAAAATCTTGCAAGATACGAAAATTTTTCACAAAGTTGTACATAATTTCTAAATGCTCACAACTAAGAAGACACCAGTATGTCAAAGATTCAGCAAAGAAGGATACTCTTCGATTACTGAGATTCATCGAATGTCCATGCCATAGGGAACACAAAGTTCGTCATGTAAAGAAGGCGAAAATCAGACTGAACATAAATTCGTTACATAAATCTGTTATAACCGAGGTTCATCAAATGTCCATGCCATAAGGAACACAAAGTTCGTCATATAGAGAAGGCGAAAACCATACTGAACATAAATTCGTTACATAAATCTGTTATAATCGAAGTTCATCGATGGACCGCGTCATAAAGTACACAAAAAGTTTGAATCATTTAAAATTCTACAATAATCGACCTTCATCACAAAGCCCGCAACATACGGGACAAGTTAGTCAGCGAATTATCCAATGACAAAGATTCAGTGAAGGCCCATAGCAAACAGAAAATATGTTCTAAAGGAGACCAAGACGGACACATAATTAGTTATCGAGTCCCTACAACATACAGGACTAAAAGTTTGTCATCTTAAATCTACTACGACTAAGATCCAGTTAAGTACCATATGCTGACCGTAAGTTCTTCATATAATTCATCGAATGCCCACGCCATAGAACATACAGAACATCAGGTTTACCATATAATCTCCAATATTATAACCGAGATTCTGCAAATGTTAAGAACAAAAAATATGGAGAAGTATTTCTACATGTATATTCCAATATCAAGGTGGGTTTTCAAAAACAAACTACACCAAAATATGAAAAACATTACCATGTTTCAAAAAGCTTTCGCCGCCAATGAGCATGCCACTTGGAATATCACTTCACTCTTATAATCTGATACTTATCAGATTTAAAAGGAAATGATATACGAAAGACACACGTTGCACACTTTCAATGCACTTTGTTGCTGCTTTGTTCCATAGTGTAAGAAATATATGGAGATAATGAACACTTTTCAAGCTCAAATGTCCATTAAACAGTAAAAATCTTGATGCTGGGCAAACACGGGCCTCTAAAACATCAGAGGTTGGATCAGGTGCCATGGAGGAGTGAGCATCCCCAGACGCGAAGCTCGTTCTTTCAGGATGACCTTTGAAACAAGCTGATGTCTTGTCTACCCCCTCTCATTAGTGTCTAGTATTTCATCCTGATGCTCTTTCCTGTAAATTCTTCTGTCAGTTACATCATGTACATGACACGAATCTAACTTCCTTCAAAAGTTTCACAGATTTATTTAACTATTGTATGTAATCAAGTGAGTTATACAAATGAGAGTCCATGAAAGAAAACTACATACGAAACATAACAGAAACAGTTCACTATGAGACGAATACATGCCAGTAGTTCAATAATGCTGAAATAATGCAAAAGGGCCAAATATATCTTTATTTATGTCATATCCGTAAAACGAGAGTATTTACAGTAATCATTTGATATTACACTTGAAATAGACATAATATTTCTCGTGTTTAAATTCAGAACACTGCCGCAACTGTGTATGATTTAATAATTAATACTGCGTTAACAAAAATCTTGTGTTTGAGCATATGGCACAAATCTCGCCATCCTCACGTGACATTTCTTCCTTTTTACGTCATAGCATTTTCATCAGGGACCGATTCAATATTTTAATAATATGTCACGCTGACCTACAAAGTATTTAATACGAAAATATATAAAATGATCTACCAACTACGGTAAAACTGAATTGTGAATTTCTGTGCATTTAAAAAAAAAATTGCAAAAAGAAATACTTCATAGTCCCTTATTTGAATGTTAATTCTCATTATTAATTTTAAGAAACTTTATGTAACTTGTGTTCTTTTTTTAGTGTAATCCATTCCAAATATATACATAAGAGAAAATATGCGTTTTCCCAATATTAATTGATTTCTTTTCAAATGTTAACAAATTTATAAGGATGTGAGATTTACATGTAATTATGTGTATTACTATTATTCTATTAGTCCTACTGGTGAGAAAACATAATTCTTCTGTCTGTTGCTCTTCATATCGAAATTTCTCCAAAATCTAACAATTTTTTTTAACTGATTTCTGATAGTGAAATTTACTAGCTTTTTACATACATGTACTATAAAAATGCTTTGTAATATGTTTGATTCTTTCACATAAGAATGTTGCGTGTTCGCTGATCCTAGCAGGACAGAACCAAGCCAGAGTTTATAAATGTATGATTTATCAATCTAATGAAGATTATTCATATCTATAATGCATGATTAATCAATCTAATGAAGTTTATATCATCATATATAAAAATATTACTAGTAATTTAGTAAATTAGTAAACATGAAGCTGTGTCCTTAGAATAATGGAACTTGCACGGATATTGTAAAGCGAAAGTTAGAGGTTCATGTAAAGCGACTTTATATGACACAATATTTCAGTTGTTTCTAGATCCAGTATCCTAAATCTGCTTCGTGTCTGTGACTTTCGTTTAACAGAATAAGCTTTAAAAGTAACTACATGTAAATGAATATATGGAAATGAAAAGTACACGGCAAAATTAAAAGAGAGAAGGTTAGAAATTTAAAATATACAGAATAAAGGTAGGCTGTTTTTATACATCCATTGTAAGCGATTAATATTGTGAACCGACACCATGAGTAAACTAGAGATACTGAAAGTGGTAGAGAGCTCACAAAGAGAAACCCGCTGCCTCCATATGAGTGTAATGACAACGTCTTCAGGTTTTTTTTTTATATGAAAACCCAAACATATATCTGATCAAAATATTACCTTTAAAGTGTACTAAAATATGTAAAGAGAAAGTGTCATTAAATTGTATTAAGTGGTATAGATTTGTAGATAAATGAGTTATCCAGACAATATAGACAGAGTGGCAGTGTGCATGCTCTGCTAAGGGAAATCTGAAATAAAAGGTACACGAGGAGTGCAAAAAAGAAATGAGTAGCCAAGATAATATAGAAATATAATATAGAAAGAATGACAGTGTTCATGATTTCAATGGAAGACCTGTAATATTTCTGTCCGTTCAAGCAAGTAAATCGGAGGTCATAATGACACTTTGTAATAAAGGTTCCTTGAAAGTCTCATTAAAATAGTAACCTTTTTAAAAGGAAATGTGAATAAGAGATGGGTATTCCCGATATTATAAAAAGAATAACAATAGACATGTTTTGCTTTGGGAAACCTGAACTACTAAATATGTAAAATAATAAAATTGGTCACAAAGACATCAAATTCTGTGAAAAGTCATAAAAGTTTTATTCAGTGACAAAGGAGGAGATATGGGTACCCCCAAGTGTAATGGATGGACATCCCCATCAGTATAAACACCCTAGAGGCAAGCAGGGGTTATAAAAATGGATGGATGTACAATGTCCTTTGGGAAAAAAGGCAGACACAAGTTAGAATTTCCCTTTGTGGCCTCACGTACACAAGTGTCATTCATGTTTAGAAGGAAATGATAGCTCTGTATAATGCAACCGGAAAGCGAGAAGATGCGAATGATTCATGTAGGAAAATTACAAAGGAAACTTGACACACACAAAACAGTTTTAATAAGCACTTATAAATAAGCCAGCGACACAAACATAATAATGTATAACATACAAATATACAAAAAGACAGATAATAAGATGACTGCATTCACAAAGTATGTAGCAAATTTTTTAAAATACGAAAATTTTGATACCCTGTGTTACAGTGTATTACTTGTACTTTGTCAACTATTAATAATACGCAAACATTTCCTAAGAATGTAATCAACACGTTACATCTTGTTTAAATTTCAAAAGATACCAAACATCATTTACACAGTAAATTTTACATCGTTAAGTACAATTCACTTCACAATGGAGCTATAAGATAAAAAGTTTATTCCTTTATTCAGCAAGCCCTGTATATCAATCTCGAAAATAGTGTTGCATTTCTAATTGTTAGATGTATAAGACGAAAGTTAAAGAAAAATTGAAAACATGACTTCTAAATGTGGCATTTACTCCCATGCAGTAGATTCTACATTTGCCACCAGAAGTAGTTTTGCTGCATTAAGAAAACAAGAAATGGTAGGAGGGATGCGGAAAACATCGATCCTTCACCTCTTAGTCTTTAAACAATTAGTACTCAGTCAAATTACTATGTAACTATGACAACTTAAAATTAAAGTGGTCTGTTGTTTAAACAGGAAAAGTCAGATGGAATGTCACATGCTGACTATTTGTAACTCGAGATTCGTCTTTTTTTGTCCACTTCAAATGCAACGTGACACACTTAGAACTGGAATCCAATCGCTTAGACGTTTTAAGGCACATACATTTCT
>PRKT01000002.1:2184744-2309744 GCA_003671525.1 Saccostrea glomerata | reverse complement strand
AACATGGACCTCGAAACATTAACGAATTCTACTGCAAATGTTCTTGTCCTTTCCCCCAGTCTCCTATGGCTTTTATTAATTTTCATTATAGTTTATCATTTTATCATTTTCAACTTTAATTGAAAATTAATAAAAGACACTTATATAATCAGCGGTATACTTAACATCGTTTCATTAATATCTTAAAATAAATGAATTATAGCTCTCATTCCTGACAAATAACATTTTCCACAAAAATTAATGCAATTTCATGTTATATACACTGTACAGGCCCTTTCCGTAGAGTACATGGCCCTTTTACCTTTTGCTGCTTATATGAAACCTGTATAGCTTAAACTCAAACTTTTGCCTCAAATAAGTTTATTCATAGGGAGGTATTTGCACATGAACCTGAACCACTTTCCTATACATGTATACTCTTATATTGACCCCTTCTTTGTGCTCATTCATATCTCTTTGGGATAATGGGGGCACTTTGCAAAAGACGTTTCAGAAAAGGTTCCTTTTCTTGCCTAGTACTTATTGAAAAGTTTTACTGCCAAAGTCTGCTTTTCCTCTTTTATGATCCTTAATTGTGATGTTGAAAATTTTGTATTTTGCTGGTGACAGTAAATAAATGTTTGTCATAAATTGTAATTGTTTGTATTTAGTGCCACCTTGTAAATTCAAAATTTCAACATGACATAATAATCTCCTGATGAGTGGGTTTACACTTCCCTCTTTTTTCACAGAAATTAGTCATAAAATAGAATATATTTAAATACCTGAAAAATAAAACACCGATCCTGAGGCAAAAAGTTAGAGACACCCTTGATCATCATAAATATGCACCCAATTTGTCGGCTTTTTATGCAGGGAAGACAATTTCATTTCATTCAAGATTTTCAAGGAATTAATGCATATTCAACATACCTTCATTATACTCCCATCCTAACTCTAGACATCTGATTCTGGGTACATGGATTTCATTTTTTTAGGTGGTCTATGCTTTTACTAACAAGGAGTCCAGGAATACTATAATACTAAAATGCTACTTACCCGGTAGATTGCTCTAAATTCTTGTTATAAATAGTCTCTCTACTTACATTCATCCCTTGTTCCATATTTAACATTTAATTAATATTTAATTATAATTCCATTAACACGCAATTTAACAATTTTCATTTTAATGTCCGCTTTAAAAACGGAGAAATGCTTCTATAACAGTTATTTAGATACAAATGGTTTAAAATATTTCTTGTACTACTATCAGGAGTTCTTGTTTGGATTTTTTTGGACGGTATGTATACAAGATTGTAGTCTTCCTACTCCATGTATGCACTTTCCCTCTTTTGTAATGTTTTGTCAACTTTTTTAAAATAATTAAATTGTCTGTATATTTTAGAGCAAAATGAAATGTTTTTTTCATGCTAATTTTGAATTTGTTTTTCATTCATTTTTCTTTGTTTTGTACTGTCTTTTATATGGAATATATGGAGAAAATGAACAATATTCAAGCTCAAAAGTCCATTAAACAAACAATATAAAACTGGAGCAGAGCAAACACAAACCTCCAAAACATCAGAGATGGGATCAAGCGCCATGAAGGAGCTTGCATTCCCTGATGTAAGCTCCTTGTCATGATCGGGAAATAACGGGTAAATCTGTCGACAACACAGTGTGTAAATAATGGCCTGACAATTAGTATGAAGAACGCCAGTTAGCATTTGACTTAACGATTAAGTGTATTTGCTTACAAGGTCATTGTCAACCATAGAACTTCGAAATGGTGACTTTAAACAATATATTCTTGTTTCAGCATCTAATTTGCCAATAATTTACCTCGCTTTAGAAATTGTTCATACGTAGAACATATTCTTGCGTGCAGGTGATGAAAGTTTATTGCTGCATAAGTAAGGAAAGTTGACGATTGAAAAGTAAGTCATCACATTTATCATAAAACTTCTTAATGTCTTTTAAAGTAAAATATCCAAATATGAAACAGATGTGTCATGCTCTGTGGTATCTTTTATTTCAAGCTTACCGGGAAATATCGTATCGACATAAAAATGGAAATAACCATTGTTTATTGACAATGCATCGTAGATATACAATGTGTCTAAATGTCGAGTTGAAGGTCAAAGTAAGTGTTTTCTTCTTTACACGGGTAAGATTTTGGCAAATTCTGCTTTGAACATATGAATACAAACGAATTTTTTTCATATGGTAGGGCTTATTTCTATATATAGGTTGTTGTAGATTTACAAAGCCTAAAAGTACGGAAGAATAATACGAGCATATACGTGTATATCACCCAACTGTTAAAGGTTGTTCCTAAATACATCAAAATGTTTTGAAAATTAAAAAAATGTTACATAAGGACACTATGGCCTCGTAAACACTATTTGGACATGATGAGCAGCAAATCAAATAAGTTTTTACTTAAATAAGTAATTCCTGTGAACAAAAATTACACAAGGCAAGAGATATCGAAATTGTCTATATAAGATAAAACATCAGTTATTTCATTAAAATATCTTTTGAAATTCATATAAGTTAGTTCAGTGATCTTCTTTGTGTTATTAAATCTAATTATTATTTAAATAGATTTAAACAAGAAATAGCAATGTTCATCCTAGTGCATGGTAGGGCCCAATAACACATGCATGATAATATGATTGCATTGATCTATAATCGTGTCATAAATAAGGTATGTTTTTCTAATCATTCCCCTGTCTATATTTAATGTTTTTAACATGAAACTAATATATTTGACACACATCTCATATTTCAGTACCCATGAATACATGTACATGATAATGTGCTAGTAGTACTGATCTACTGTATACTCAAGTCATAAATAACAGTTGTTTTTACCATCATCTCTCTATCTTTATTTAGTTTCTATTATCAGTACCCACCAAAAATGTACATGATAATGCGATTGCATTGATCTTTAATAAATAACGTCTGGATTCCTATCGACATTCTCTCTAGATTTACACTGACAACAAGTACTTTAGTTTATTTAAAGCAATATGAGCTGCATTTTGGAGAAATTAATTTTGTTGTTAAAATATGTTATTATGATAAATCTGTATGTAATTGAAACCATTATGATTAATCAGACTGGTATAAAGAATTATTTTTGTTTTCAGAAAAAGATTTCTATCAAGGGATGTATAGTATTATATAAGAAATCAATATTGTACAGAACGACAATAATGTAATTTTGCTTTAATCAAAGCATATAATTAGTTCTCCTGTCTGTAATATAAAGAATTGAAGTTTATGAATGTTCTTTTTTCTATCATTTAAATTATTAATTACAATATTGCAACAGATATTTGTGGCCATAGAAACATGTTTTGATTTTACGAGTTATTGTTCTTTAAAAGTTTTTTTTTGGCCAGTATATTGATGAATGCATCCAAATGATGAACAATAAACATTTATATAACGTTATTACGCATAAACATTTCAAACTCTAAATTTAGGCTTCATATATAGAATACTTGCTAATTTGACAGAAAAAAGGCCCGTATGTCTCGACTCCTTGACGGTCACATGTAGACTGGTCCCATTCATAGAAAAAAATACTTCTAATGGCAAATAATTATTATTTGATCCAGCATAGTTTTATAGACCTATTTTAAGTATGCTGAATCCGAAAAAATATGCGATCCTTCATGAAAATGGCGTTAAAAAGGTCAATCATTTTAATAGTTGCATTACACTCGGTGAGATATTCACACATTCTTTTTCCTATTTGAACGATATAAAAAGAAAATTTTAAAAATGTGATGTCCGCCATTTTCATAAATGTCAGCATATTTTTTCGGATTCAGCATACTCGAAATAGGTTATTAACCTATACTGGACCTAATAATAATTATTTGTCGTTCAAACTTATTTCTAACCTTCTTTTTTTAAAATCAGGACCAGAATACTGTGGGTGTGTTTTTTTTTTTGTTAATTTTAATTATTTTTCCCAATTTAAAGCCACTTTGGCTCATCCAAAACTGCAAATCTAGACTCCTGAAGCATTAATTTAAATAAGATTAGCTTCTTAATGTAATCATGACAACAATTTGCCTGCTGAATGAATAATATTTTCAAATGTGTAATCTCCCATCCATAGTCAACTAAGATCCGTCCAGGTGTAAAACCAAGTGCTATGGGGCTATGGATTCTATGATTTAGTCGAATGACCATGGGAATATATATAGTATATATAAAGTATATATAGTACTTGTTAGATTTCCATTGGTTTGGAGGAAAACTTTCAAAGAATTAAAGGCATTACTGTCTAGTTAGTTGGGTATCCCAGCGCAACAAGGTTGGTTGGAAATGTGGGCTAATTTTGCATAACGGGAGAAGCCAAAATTTTGGTTGAATGCGTATTCTGGAAAATATCATGGAAACAGTTTGAATGGCAAAAGAGATTTCACAATGGTACACTAATGTATTTGTGTTTAAATTTTGCCAATTATGACAAGGAGCACACGGTGGGTGTGACAGGTCGTCGGGAATACTTATTCCTCCATGGCACCTAATCCCATCTTTAGTGTTTTAGGAAGTCCATATGTTTGCTCTGCTCCCGGTTTCTTTGGACTTTGAGCTTGATACTACTGTTTGCTGTCTCTATATTTAATTTTCAATCTATTCACATCTTGATCTTCATTATTTTTTAGATAAAGTTTATGCACACACTTTATGAACATTTTGACCATGTCGCTTACTGCAGATTTTTTTTCTGTCACCACCCACTGCGACACAGGACCTGGATCCATACAATCTCACCTGAAGGACTCTCAGTGGAATTCGAACCCGTGACATAAGGATCAACCCCGTACTTTAAAGCAAACGATCTAACCACTGCGTCACACGGGCGACTTTTGTCTTGATCAATTAATTGGTTTATGGGCAAGGCCGTTAAATGCTAAAAGAGAAACTGGCTCCTTTTATAGAAATCTAAGGGATAGTGCTTAATCGTACATATAAGAACTGATGTTTGAAAGTCGGAACCTTTTCCAAAGCATAGGCTTCTCTCGCCTCCAACAGGTAGCGCTATAAATGGTGAGGATTCGATCCTGCTTTACTTGTGTCCTTAAGAATATATGACGCAGTTACTTTAATTCAAAAGATGAACTTTGGGGCTCAGGTATATATATATTTAAGATATGAACGGGAAATTATATTTAAATCATCTTGATCCTTCCAGTTAAGAGGGAAGTATAAATGTAAGATACATAAAAATTTCAGCTTTTCATCGTCTTTATTACGCATCATATTGACCAGTAGTAAAACCTTGCACAAAGTTGTGATAAAAAAAATGACTCGACTCTAGCCACACCTGGTATTTGAAAACAGTATCAGATCAAATTCACCAGTATTATAACCTTACACTGTCATTTGATCAAAATTATCTAGGCTCTACCACATATCAACTATTGGAACGCACTATCAACCGCCAATTATACACTAGAACCACATACTAGTACCTGGTACTTCTAGTACTTCGATAAGTATCTCCAACATGGTAAATATTGGCTGCGTATTTTTGTCTTTAATACCAGGTACTAGTATGAGGTTTAACTGTAAAATTGGCAGTTAATAGTTCCTTCCATTAGATTTTATGTGGTAAAGTCTAGATATTTTTGATCAAATGACAGTTTATGCAAACAATATTTTTGGCATTCGTATAACAAGAGTGCAAAGAAATATTTTTTTAATCAAGCTTTCAAATCCATCTAAACATTACAGGAACAGAGCATAGACCTTTAAAATCATGAGAGGCAGAAACTGATGCAAAGGAGGAGTGTCTGTCGACCGGTCAGGCCGCTGTGTACTGTGGTCTTGATTTTAATGATCTTGCTTACATGATCTTGAATCTTAGTTATCACTGTCAGTTAATTCTATGGACAACAACATCCAATGGTTTGATATTCCAGTGAAATGTTCCAGAGTTATGTAGCTTTGATACACCTTGCAACCAGCAAATTACAATTCATTGCAGTCGATGGTTTGATATTTTAAAATAAATTCAAAATCTTTGACTTTGAACTTTCAAAACTTGTGCTTTGCATGCCGTACGGCTTTAATGTCTACATAAAGTTTCCGAAAACTATTAGCTACATTACTAAAAATTCTACGTGATTTATTTTTAGCTCAAAACGCCGTAATCAAAATATGACGTTGCTATGCATGGTCCTGACGGTAAAAATATTGGCCACCGGTGGAGGTAGAATACGTTGAATTACACGTGAAATGCCTGACTTTTTTCACATTTGAAAAAAGGTTGACACTTGGGTGGTATTGTTGTAATTGGCTGGGAGGAGAAGGTTATATAAGACATATGTATATATACATGCATTAGATACATTGTAAATAGTGTATGGAAAAGACTTGGACTTAGGTTTGTAAAGTCTTTCCGTTTGTACCAGTCTTTACTGATTGTTAAACTTAATCAACTGCAGACTTTTACAACAAATTAGAGCGTGTCTTAGCTTTTCTTCACTTGATGGAAAACCCTGAACAAGATTTTGTGATCCGCCTACAAGTGTTCTGTAACTGCGCTCTGTCCGCTCCTAGTAGCCCGCGGTCACGACAGAGCAGGTCAATCGCACGTTCGATTTATAGCGATGTTTTGTCGTAACAAGTGATCTACAGTACAAGTATGCGTTCACAAAAAAACAGCTATGTAAATATTAAAATGTATCATGGTTATACTCACAAGAATAAATAAATGTTGAGCTTCATACCGTTAAATACATGTATAACATACTATTACATTTATATGTAGTGCAATGCAAATTTCTTTCTCGCTTCAAGTTGTTCTAAGTAATGGTGGAAAAGTATGTAAAATAATATTAAAATGTATTTTAAGAATTACCTCATGGTGAAATAGCTTCCTTCATCAACCTGGGTACGGAGATTAGCTCCAACCTGCTTTGCCAATAAACTACCTCTATCTTTGCTCCAAAATGATTTGCCGGAAATACTTTCAACTGACTATTTACAGCGCGGTATACCTGTATACAGGTAATTTTATGTAAGCAAAAACAAACCGGAAGATTTATCTAGCATATGATCACAGCATTAGGAGGAAAATGTTTCCCGAATAAAATGAAAGATAGAGGGGAGTGTCTTAATGACCTTTGCTGTGCTACATGTAAGATTTATTTAAAGTGCTTCAAAAAATTAGGTTTAAAGTTGAAATAGTTCAACAAATTATTAATTTGTACTCAATCAAGAAACAAATGCAATCTCATTAGAAAAAAACAAAACAAATCGTTTGACTAGAACACATTATAAATACTGTTAAGAATTCAACATAATATTCAAAACCAAAGAAGCCCAGATAAGAGGGATATATAATTCACTGAAAAAGTAAATTTAAGATCTGAAAACATTCTAAAAGAAAACGAAAGAAGATGAATAAACCATTAAGTATTTGTATTCGAAATCTATAGAAGGAAATTGTGGAGGATTAGTCAGATTTACAGATAAGATGAAAACATATTTAGTAGCATAGACATAGTAATATGTAAAATTGTGAATCAGTAACTTAATCATTTAATCTAATACCCATCTGCTTAGAGTAATTCAATTCAATATACTGTAAATAACTTTTTATTCGCGAAAACTTAATTTTCGTGTAATTACGCGAGACAATGCGTTCGCGAAAATTTAATTGTCGCATATAAAAGTATTCCTCACGATTATTAGAGGAATAACAACTATTCGTGAAAATGATGTGATCTACAGTATTATTTATAAATCAGGAAGCTACAGTGAAATATCTGGAGATAACAAACGGTATTCAAGCTCAAAAGTCCATAAAACAATGCAATATAGAATCAGAGCAAACACAGACCTCTAAAACGTCATAGTTGGGATCAGGTGCTATGTAAGAGTGAGCATCCCCTGCCGACCGGTTGCACCCACGTGTGCTCCTTGTCATTATCAGGATATAAAGGCCGGTATATACGGTAAGATTTGTATTACAAGATTTGTATTATGATACAAAATCTAACTGTGTATATTCTCTAAATACAGTGTATCATACGATTTTTCGAATCTTGTAAAACTGTATTAAGAATTGGGCAATGCTCTACTTACCTTTCACTTTCAACCAATCAAATGTACTCCCATTGGCAGTCATTCTATTTATATCATTACTACAAAAAAAGCACATTGTAAGTAATAATGGCCAACTTTACAAGTAAAGACATAAAAAAACTCGTGGTTTTATTGGAAGGGGAAGAGGACTTGTGGAATATATCAAGCAGTGCATAGTTCGATGAAAGACACTGCTATCAGAACTTCGTCTTCTTTTTTTATTATTTTTACAGTGAGAGAAATATGGCGCGGGAAACACATTGGAGTGCGTAGTTTATTTACAATCTTATAAGTTATGTATTAGCGTGAGTACAAGAAGTATTATAATACTGTAAAATAAAATATTTTCGTGTTTCATAACTGGATATTTTACTTGAAAAATATCATAATGGTAATCTAACAACCAGGCTTTCGGTAAACATGATGTCCTTGACTCATCTTTTATCTCAAATTCACCAGGATATATATCGTTTTGACATAAATATGGAAATATCCAAACATTATTAATTATAGTTAATTGACAATACTCGTCGATATATATCTAAATGTCGAGTTGAAGGGCACAGTAAGTGTTTTCTTCTTTACAGTATAAGATTATGGACAAAATCTGCCTCAAATAAATTCAAAAGTAGGTGTATAAATAAATCAGCATTAAACAGGGATATATATTCCCGGCTACATATAAAGGAAATACACGCATGAGGATAACGAACAGTAAACATGCTCAAAAATCCAGTTAATACAAATCGGTAACAAATCAAACACTGACCTCTAAAACACCAGAGGTGGGATGAGGTGCCATGGAGGAGTCAACATCGATTGGTTTTACCGGGTGTTGCTAAAACGCGGAACGGAAAACGGAACGGAAAGCGGAACGGAACGGAAAATATTATTTTCGATTAAATCATTTAAAATACATAATTTTCTCAGAAACGATGTATGTTATACATATTTAATCACTTCTTAATAAATACAAGTTGATTCAGTCATTTTAAGTCTCTAACGAAAACCGCTGACATAGTAGTGACGTGGCATCGGTTTTGAAAGGGGGGGGCAGAGAAAAAAGTCGAACTTGACAAGCGAAAAAAGACAATTGAGGATAGATTCCAACTACAATTTCTTTCAGTACTATTTTTTACACAACTAACTACTTAATTTAACAGACAAAGAGTTGGGAGTTTCAATGAACATTTCTATAGTAAAAAGGTTATATTTGGTAAACAGTTGAGGGGGGGGGGGGCAATATTTGGTATCTAAATGAATAATGGTAATTGGTAAGAAAAATAAGAAGTAAAAAAAAATATCTTAAGATTATGTAAAACTGGTTGTTAAATTTTATACAAAATTCAAATAGAAAAGCTTCCTGTCAACTAAATTCTTGGAGAGATAGAGTTGTAAATCTTAACTGTAGTAAAATTAATATATCATCTTTACATTCAATGAAGTTCAAGTGTGATTTTTTGGAAGGGGGGGGGGTATGAACCCGACCGTAAAACATTTAGAATTTGTTTTTTCTGCTCAGGTCTGAAAAGTTGCAGTTAAAGGGAAAAATAAACGTGCTATTAAATTCCTTTGCAAGAAATGTTTTCTTATATTTCAGCCATAAATTCATAAACTTAATTTGCATATTATGCCACTCATGGATTTATTGGAGAACAGAGCCCCTCCCCTTTTTGTGACCAAAATATAAATAAGATTCAATTAATAAATGAATTTCTTGTGTGACTGAAAGCACCTACTCCGACCTAAGCTGCCCTCCTTTTCAAGATTCCTGGATTCGCCAATGCATGCATAATATGAATGACAAAACTAGTGCGTTTTTCTAAATTGATACACGTATGTATACTTACTAGTAGTCCTTTTCCATGCAACCTATTTCTGAACAAGATTTTTTGTTTATAAATGTTTATAAATAAATAAATAAAATGTTCATGAATAAATAGATAAAAGATTGATACTCAAGACTTGAGTCTAGTTAGTACATTGTACATCTATCACAATATGTACAGGTGTATTTCATTGACCATCGCATGTACATGTGCAAGTTCCGAGGGGTGCATGATTCATAAATATATCATATTTTACGATAATTTTTTTCATTATATGTGAATTTTATATCATGTATAATGCTTTTTATGTCTGATTTATATCGAATCAATGTTATTTGCTAGACATTTATTTTCCGTTTTCCGTTCCGTTCCGCTTTCCGTTCCGTTTTCCGTTCCGCGTTTTAGCAACACCCGGTTTACCCGCAAAGAGCTTGATCAAGAAAAAAACGAGAAAAAAATCCGTAGACGATTCAGTGTATAAATAATGGATTAACAATCAGTATGAAAAACGTAAGTCATGATTATATTCAATGATAAATTGAATTTGATGACAATTAAGGTCACAATATCGATTATGACTCTTGATAATCTTGTTCTATCAACTTATTTTTCAGTAGCTAAAGCTTGCCTCATTTTAGAAATTGTTCGTTCGTAGTGCGTATTTATTGCGTATGTACTCAACTAGTGTAAGGTAAGTTGGCATTAGAAAAGTCAACGTCATCACGTATCCTCAAAGTACTTAAGTTTGAAAAAAAAAGATAATTCATTGATAATCTCAAAGCATATAAAAATACTGAGTATTGAAAATACTAGTTATAGTATATAGTTATCTTTCTTTGCCCTTGAGCCACGTTTATATCTTTATCTCATTTTCAAATAAGTACCTGTACATGTATAATGATTTTCACTTCTTTTTGATTATAAATGATCAGAAGATGCTATGTTTAAGCACAATTTGTATAAAAATTCTCATGGGTATAAGTTGGATCCCTTATTAGCAGACATTATATCGTATTCATATGAAGCAGAATGTCTTCAAAAACTTACCAATGAGAATAATAAAACACTTGTTGTGGCCTTCAATTCGACATTATAGAAATATTGCATGTAGTTGAGTGTAACATTGAAAATTTTCACCCCAAGAAAACCATTGTCAACCGAGGTGCAGCACTCAACTACATGCTATATTTATTATATATATTATACTGAATGTTTTATACAAATACATATAACAGTGAACTGTGCGGGCATAAATTCTGCGCAGTCGTTATTTTTGGGAATACCACTCGTTGTCAAGCAATGTTGACTGTTGCTACGCTGGAGGGCGTGGCTTCATTATTCAGCGGTTAATAGTGTTTTTTAACAAATGTTTCTCGACCAATCAGATTCAACTCATTAACATGAAAGTATAATATTTAGATATATCGACGACGTATTGTAAATCAACAATAGTAACTTACATTCACTCAATATATCCCATATAATATGAACTTGAAATAAAAGACACCGAGGAGTGGCATTTCTCTTTCATATTTGGAATTTTTTAAAAGAAAAGGACGTTAATGCTAATATATTAACAAAACTTTATGATAAACGTGATGACTTCAACTTTGCTGTCGTCAACTTCCCTTATGCAGCGATTTACATGCACATTTATCACCTGCATGTTGGTATTATTTTTCCCAGATGATACACAAGAGTATTTTTACTTATGAACAGTTTCTAATGTAAGGCACAAGCTATTGAAAGAACGTTGTTGAAACAAAACTTAAGTCATCATCAGCAAATAAAGTCATCGAATGCTGATTGTCGTTTTGAATTTCGCACTAATTTTTGGACCATTAAGCGCTATTTACACTCTGAATTATTTACAGATTTTCCCATTTCTCTGATAATGACAAGGAGCGAAAGTCGCGTGTTAAAGGTCAAATATGAATTCTTACTCCTCCATTGCACCTGACCCCACCTTTCATGTTGTAGAGGTAGGTGTTTCCTCTTCTCCCAATATATTTTGTTTGACTTTGAATCTTTATACTGTCTTTGATCTACTATATACATGTATGCCATTACTTTAAAATAACTTTTTATCAGTTTTTAAACATTTCAGTGAAAAAAAGTTTTAAAAATAACAACAATTAAAAAAAATACCTTAATCCATTCATAATCAGCAGAATTACTTGAACAAAATCTGAGAAAAAAAAGTTTATTAATAAATGAAAACTTTTTTAATCATCCGTCGACAAGACATATCCCAGATTAAGACACCATAGAGTCTGCAGTATATGTTTCATATATGAATGTTTAACTGACTATGGAGGATAAAGACCAATTTTAAACAACTAAATTGTATGGCGAACTAGATATCTTTAAAAGCTTTTCAATACTCAACTTTTCTTTTTATATAGGTAGTAATATTTCACTTTCACCTGCTCATGGTGTTTATGTCTCCAAACTTCTCGCTACTCAAGAAGTTGCTTTTTAGCGAGGCATGCGTACATTTCGTAAATTCTAAAGTTCGTGATAATGACTTTGTTTGCAAATATAACTTATTTGGCTGACTTGTTTCAAACCAATTGTTGGCCCTTTGTTTTGAAAGTGCAGTCTACTTGATCATTTTATTGAACTCACGTGACTAGCCAACGGGGGGGGGGGGGGGGGGTTGCTTTCTCCGCTTTATCACGTGTTCGTACCTCTGTAATTTCCAGGGTCTGTGTTTTATGCCCTCTTAAGTTATAACTTATTGTAATCTGTATTATCTATAAAAAAAAATTTAGATTAATCTCCGTCCATTATTTCAACTTTTTACATTCTTCATTGTGAAGGATTTTACAAATGAAAATGATGTCTCCCAGTTGATTCAATACGCAAGAGAATACTCTACGAATGAGGCAGGCTATGGACAAACAATAAGACTAAACAAGAATATCCCCAGCCTCGTTTAGAGTCAAAATTAAGCAAATCCTGTGGTCCATGATATGTCATTTTTAGCAAATGCAGTTTATTATGAGAGCGAAGGTTAACGTGTTTCGTAAAAATTGTTAAGCAATTATTTTCTAATTGGATTGTCTACGGATTTTTACGCTACCTGGTCATGATAATTAAGGAGCACGTGGCGAATGTGACAGGTCGATCACCTAATATTCGAGGTAATCAACTGAATTTGTTTTGCGTTTGATCAAAACACCAAGAAAAATAAGATTTTCTAAATTATATTTCCATTAAACGTATTAAAAGGGTAGGTCGGATGACTAACGCTTCTAGAAAACTTTTTTTGAAAATGTTATGCAAGAGTGGTGATCAACTGGCATTGTTGACCTGGCCTTGACTTCTGTCCATGATTAGCTCCATTGGTTCAGTACACTATAAAAGGTCTAATCCTTACTTCCTACCAATTACTTAAAGTAATTTACTTTATCTGATCGACGGAAATGCGAACATCTTCTTTAAATCCATTTAAATTTCACTTTTAATATCTGTGTATATGAATTAACCACCAGTAATTGATGGGAAACAAAACACGAAATACTTCATAACATCTTACATGTATGTATAAAAAAGAGTTTAACTCTTACGGCTCAGAACAAATTCATTGCTGTTTGCTGTTTATTTCTCCTCTTCACAATGTTATGGAAAGCTTTTCTCTTATGTTTTATGTTAGAAAACTTTGCTTTTGCAGCAAACATCACAGACATTGAAAACTTGTATACCGATTTGATTTTATACTCGCCAACCCCAGAATTGTTGAAAAATATTCGTCCATCCGCGAAAACTGTTGTAACAGGATCCTTGCATTTGTTGTCAATCAACGGCTTAGACGAAATATCAGGGACGTTGTCAGTTATTGTTACCTTAACCTTAGCATGGCGAGACAAACGGTTGAGATGGGTCGCTTCTGACTACGGCAATTTAAAGACCATGGAAATTCCGCAGGACAAAGTCTGGACACCTTCGATTATGATGAGGTACCCAGTTAAAAAAGTAAAGAAGTTAGGCATGGAGGACAATCTAGTCACTATTTCCAGGAATGGGACAGTCGCTCTACATATTGGGGACTACTTGGAAACAGCTTGCAGTTTTGACGTAACACATTTTCCATTTGATCACCAGAGTTGTGATATTACATTACTACCATGGATTTACTCCAGAGATGCTGTGGACTTTCGACAAAAACGAGATGATATTGATCTTGGTGTATTCTCCAAAAGTGGTATGTGGGAAATCGAGAGCACAAAAGCATCGGTTGAATACATTATGATTTCGGATAATACCGAGTGTGCGGTGTTAAAGTATACTATAGAGCTGGAAAGAAGATCATCGTACTTCGTTCTCACGATATTCGTACCTGTCATCATGATTCTTCTGCTGAATTCCGCTGTGTTTCTTCTCCCCTCTGAGAGCGGAGAACGTGTGGGTTACGCTATAACGTGTTTACTGGCATTGGCCGTCTTTCTGACGCTCACGGATGACGTGTTACCTAGAACCTCCAAACCGCTGTCATTGTTGTCCTGTTTCCTAATGCTTCTCGTGTTAACGTCTGCTGTTATTTGTCTAACAACAATTATAAGCGTCTGGTTGCATCACAAGGACGACAAATCACACATGCCATTGTATCTAAAGAAGTTCACTCACTTCATGCTCTGCAGGAATCACAAAACTAACACAGCGGAGTTTGAAATCGTTGATATTCTGACAGAGCCGCCAAAAAATAAAAAGAGTAACTTTCAATTTGATACCGTGACAAGTTTCAGAAATCATAAACCAGAATTTGAAGGTGAAAATACTAGGAACGTCACCAAGATAAGTATGCGCAATTCGAAAAGAGAGATTAAAACAGCGTCCTCGAACGGTACACTGCACGTGACGCTCAAAAAGAAAAAGGAACATGGCACTGACGAGAAACACTTTAAGAAGCCAGAAGATTTGGATGATCTCTACACTGACATTACATGGAAAACATTCTCAGACTTGTTCAATTTTCTGTGTCTTGTTGGGACAGTTGCATTTACTGCTTTGTTTGGATCAATATATGTTCTGATTGCAGGTGGAAATCTTTGAGATAAAAAATGCATCAATTCAAATGCTGCAATGTACAATTGTCCATTTCTGTCAAGCCGTTAAAAAGTTTTCATTTTTAGAAGCTTCCCACGTGGACTACATACAAAAACATATACAGAGTTTTTCACAAAAATATTACATTCTTAAATCTGAATACTTTGATTTTTCCTATCATAAGTAAGGAGTTGATCCTTACGGCGTGGGTCCGAATCCCACTGTGGACCGATCCTCCGGATGTGACTGTTTAAACCGAGGTCCCGTGTCGCAGAAAGTGCTGGCACGAAAAAGATCCCTCACTGCTCAATGGCCGTAAGTGTCAAGTATAGGACAAAACAAAATTTGCAGCTCTCCATTGGCATGTGGTGGCGTCTCCATATGGAGGCGGAATTTTTTAGGGAGACGTTAAACAACAAACAAAAACAAACTCACTGTAATGTAAAAGTCAAAGGGTCAAAAATATCTATACTTATTGAACGGTCTTGTCATAATGAATACCCATGTGAAGTACCAGTATGATAGCCCTGACACCAAATGTTCAAAAGATATGGCCATGGTTAAAGTGTTTTTGGTAAAAGTGGGTAAAACTCCATGGTCAGGGTCAAGAGGTTAAATTTGGTAGAAAGAAAAGTCTTACCACAAGGAATACACCTGTGAAATATGAAAGCCATAGCCCCGCCCATTCAGAAATTATGGGCAAGGTGAAAGTTTTTGCGGACAGATAAACAGACAGATAGAAAAACAAACTGAGGATAGGGCAAAAATTATGTACCCGCGAATCTTCGATCAAAGGCGTTTAATTTAATGAGTGTAAATGCCCAAGAAGATTCGACTGAATTCCACTTTGGTGTTAATCTGCGAAAGAAGCGTAGAAATCGTGGCAAAAGTGAAAACAAATTGATTTGGGTTATACAGATATAGTTTACGTTTGTTTTTCCCTCTTTTAAAAGATTTTAAATTCCTTTCATTGACACGCTACCTGTACAGTATTTTGTTGACACATTTATCAAAGTTTTCTTGCGTGAACGATGTATTATTTTCACAGCGTTTAAAGATTTGTCATTGCGAACAAGAATTACATCCTTTGAAAAAACAGATTAGAGACAATGTTCTGTTTGATTTCAGATATGTCAATATTCAAAATTCAACAGTAAACAGGTGAAGTCTGTCGAATAATGCAAATCGGAGATAAGGGTCATTAGTGTTATACTGAAGGAAACCAATTAAAAACTCAAAACATTCATCTGTCGAGTTCTATTTATAAACCTTAATTAGATAATTTATTTTTATTAAAACTCGATACATCTTACCAAAATGAGGGGGGGGGATAGCGATATCCGGAAGCTTCTTTTAAATCCATTTGCTGTAATACGTGATCATTTTCCATTGTTTTGATACCATTGCTTTATTATGCTATGATTACCTTATAATGTTTTACAAAAATAAAGCCCTTACAGACGCTGCTATTCTTTTGAGACAACTGATTTTGGAAATCTCGTCATTCTTATAGAATCTATTGACACGATTAAAATAAAAATAAAAAATAATTGTATTTTAATAAAATTATTTTTACCAGCATATATATTTGTAACGTTATAATATTGTATGTATTGTATAATAAAACATTATTGATAAGTAGTCCTTTTTGAAGTATGTTTTGCTTAAAATCATGCATGTCTTGTATTTGACTTGGCTATTTCTATCTAGTAAGTCCTTCCATCTGTATCGTGTTAAAAATGAAAAGTGTATAATTACATGTACTTGATATTTACAGACCGCTGTTTATCTCATGAGGATCGATCTTTATCTGCGATAGATTAAATACGCAAGTTTCGAGATTATCTCCCTTGGTGCGCTCTTTCGTTGAGGAGGGGAGTTTGGTTGCCGCGTAAATAAACAGGTGGGACAGATATATATATTATTGGATATGTCGCATCATCGATATACTGGTTCATCGTAACTATATAATTGTAAGGGTGAACTGATCAACTCGAGAATAACCGAATTAAAGTAAAGGTGTCATTTTTTAAAGCAAAAAAATCGAAACAAAAAAGAAAATCAGTGGATGTGAGACTTTTCAGACGAGGGAAGAGATATATGGACCTCTTATAAGTACGGTAAACATGAATCTGATCATTACATGTCGGCAATCTAAATGACACATCGATTTTTAACCTTATTATAACTTCAAAAAACCCACTAACTTTTGTACAATCAAGAAAATCTTTTACTTTTATCAAGACCACGACGTTTATTTCGTTTTTAAGTACCCTATAATTGAAAGTAGATTCATAAATATACACAGTTGAGCTTGATAAAATCATAAAATGTATCACTGATTAACATCTTTATCTTTCTATAGCATTAAATAAATTTTAAAAGCCATTTATATCGTTCATTTATTTATGCACGTTTGTATACATATAAGCAAACTGTCCCACCTCCATGCTGAAATGGATACTTTTTGCGCCTCTATCGCAGGAGAGTTACAATCTCGAAACTGGCGTATTCAATTTATAAAATGTATTGAAACTGGTTTATTTAAATTCCTTTGTGTGATATACTGTCAGCTATATTGTCTGTTTTTAAATGGATTCTATAATCTAGACATTTGATCTCTTGTGTACATAAATAATGATACTTTTTTTCAGGATCTGTTTAGAGACGTTTATTTCATTATTTTTTCGCTTTTACACTAGAGAAGGAGGCCATGATTTTGAAAGTTTTTGTGTTATCTCTGATTTCGTTTTGTCTTGGAGAGGCTGCCAACAGAACAGACATTGAGAATCTGTACACCAGACTCGTACTGAGCGGAACAACCCCGCAGCTATTGACGGACGTTCGCCCTTCCCAGTACACGGAGCTGCTGGGTTCTTTGAATCTTTTGTCTATCAATGGTTTAGATGAGGTCTCGGGAACGTTTTCTACCATGGTAAACCTAGCTTTGAGTTGGGAAGACGATCGACTAGCATGGAATTCTCTAGATTACAACAACCTAACAAAAATCGTGATACCCCAAAGTTCTGTGTGGACGCCATCAATGATAATGAGAAATTCAGCAACTAAGGTGAAAAAGATAGGGGTAGAGAATAACGTTGTCACAGTAACCAGTAATGGCTCTGTAACTCTAAATATTGGTGATTTTCTAGAGACCGTCTGCAGTTTTGACGTAACCCATTTCCCCTTTGATCATCAGAAGTGTGAAATTTTGTTCATCCCGTGGATTTACACCAAAGATTTGGTTGGACTTAGGCAAAGGGCAGATGACGTTGACTTAAGTTTATATTCATCAAATGGGATGTGGAGAATTACGAGTACCACAGCGTCCGTAGACTACATTGTGACGACAAGTGTAGATAACGTCTTCGCTGAATTGAAATATACGATTTATCTAGAACGGAGGTCGTCGTATTTTGTTCTCAGTATATTCATTCCTGTAATTATGCTCCTCCTTCTGAATTCCATAGTCTTCGTCCTGCCAACAGACAGCGGGGAACGTGTGGGTTACTCGGTCACGTGCTTGCTGGCTCTGGCCGTCTTTTTGACGCTGACTGCGGACGTTTTGCCGAAGACTTCGGAACCCTTGTCCGTTTTGTCCTGTTTTATGATGCTCCTGGTATTGACGTCTGCTGTTATTTGTCTGACCACAATAATAAGTGTTTGGCTGCATCACAAACCCGATGATTCTCCGATGCCATTGTATCTGAAAAAGTTTACTTTCCTCATGCTGTGTAAAGGCCGTAAAATTCAAAGCACAGACGATACATCTGAAAGAACTATTTTGTCCGTCGAAACGCCAAAATTGAAAACTAACGATTTTAAAGGAGTTGTTCGTCATGCAATTGTGAAGAAAACACAGACGAAAGAAATAAATAAGACCCCTCTGAAACCGATTAAAGGGAAAGGGGATGATAAACAACCCTTGGAGAATACGAAGGATGAAGATCCGTATTCTGAAATTACTTGGAAAAAGTTTTCAGAATTGTTCAACTTCATCTGTCTTGTTGCGACACTTTCCTTTACTGGATTACTGGGCTTTTTGTATGTACTAATCGCTAGGGGAAATCTTTGACACTGTAACAAATTTAACCATTTTTGGAGGAGACATGTTTATATTAAGAAGCAAGTCTATTAATAGGCGATAGTATTCATCAGGAATACATGCAGCGTAAAATTATTAATTTTTTAAAGTTCAATTTTTCATGCGATTGATACTCTGTTTATGTATATCATAACTACAGTTATTTTTTGTTAATGCTTGCTTACTTGTTTAATTCATATATTCTAGCAATACACTGGCAAAATACAGGTAAATTCTAGTAAAATGCAGACAATATATATGACTTAATTGCATATGCACAATTCAAGAAATTTATATGTTAATATTCTGAGTTGGTTATGATGTATTTGGCATTCATCAATGTTACTTAAGAAAAAAAAATTAAAGTTGATGAATAGCTACATTGTTAACGATAACTATATCTTCGCTATAGCCAATGTTATCTGAAATGCTACTTTCTTCATAAACTTTTGACCTATGGTACTGTCTAAAGAAGGGTTTGTTTTCGTCATGTGATCTCGAATTTTAACAGGTACGCACAAAATTAAATAACGTTTCCGAAAGTTTTAAAAGAATTATGAACAAGAAAGTATTGATTTATGTTCGTTTGTTATTTAAAGTGCATATCTAAATCCTCAATATGGATTCTTTACCTTATTTTGCACGTAGCTCAAGATATTGAATGACACCTTCTCTATTTATGGAAAAGCATGTGGTCGTTGTTTACTTACGTGTTTCATTCTCGAGAGTAAAGAGTCAAATTATGTCCCAAATGCAGATACAGTCATTTACAAAAAAAAAAAAAAAAAATTCAGATTGGTCGATCCACTCCAATCACAACTTGAGAAAAAATCCGAAAATTCCTTAATGTCCTATTCCACGGGTTTATAAAGAGAGTAGCATATCAGAAACCCTTGGGTAGCGAAGATGCGTTAACTTACGTGTAAGCGTAACCATTTTGTGGAAAAAATAAAAATTATGTTCTTGTATTTAACTTCTGTTGCAACCTCGTGGTCTGCCATTGAAAATAACCAACTTCATATCTGGCGAAAAAAAAAACGGTGCGCAGTGCATTTCTCTGAAAAGATGGCATAATAGATATTCTAGTACTGATTTGGTGAATGTTTAATTCAAATAAAAGAATAGTATGTGATGCTTTAGCAATTTTATATAATGTATGGCAAACAGAAAAATATATATATAAGAAATTAAATTATGTTATTAATATTGCCAAGGCTTATATATAGAACACGGAACCTAGCATTGTGGATTTTTTTTTTGTCTTTGATATATTTTATACATATTATTCATTTTTTTGTTAAGGAAGAAATAGAAATTTCCTGGTTTCTAAGAATTTTTGTTTTATTTTCTCTTACCCCTGCACCTTGATCTATGAACCTAATGATGATATGTACCTATGCAATTGTTTATATTTCCCCTGTTCAATAAAGTTCAAAAACGAAGCTGAACTCTTGTAAGTCACTATATGTAAGGCAGTGTGATATAATTGCAGTGCTTGTCTGACGCTTACATAACACACTCTCATGAATATTCAATAGCCGCCGATTTTGTTTGTTTATTGTTTACACGATTCCAGCCAATGGTTAAAGAAAATGCTAATTTATAGATTTTATTTGTTTTCGGTTATATCTTTAAACTTTTACTCCGACTAATGATCTGCTTAAAATATTTTTAATATCAAGATGTTATTTGTTCGTTTATTCCTCTTCTTTCTTTGTACATCCTCGGTAGTCTCTGTTAGAAGAGCTGACCTTGAGAATTTATATTCAGCGCTATTTCCTGGAACCAATGGGAGTACTACTACACAATCTTTAACAGAAGTTAGATCAGAGCCTTACATCGTGATACGTGGGACACTACATCTGCTGTCCATAGCTGGCCTTGACGAAGTGACCGGAACCTTCTCTACCATCATCAGCCTGTCCTTGACCTGGAACGATGAACGCTTGTCGTGGAACCCTGCATCACACGCTCTTATCAATAACATTACAGTCAAACAAAATAAAGTCTGGACACCTTCAATCATTGCCAGAAACCCCGTCAAAAAAATCTCCAAACTGGGCTTGCAGGAGAACAGTGTCGTTGTAAATGATGAGGGAGACGTCATGTTAACAATTGATGACTACCTGGAAACCGTGTGCAGTTTTGACGGAACTCATTTTCCATTCGACTTGCAAACTTGTAACATTTATTTTATGCCATGGATTTACAGGAGTCATGAGATTGATTTTCGACAGACACAAGGTGACGTTGACTTGTCTTTTTACTGTGAAAACGGTATGTGGGAGATCTTGGAGTCAAAAGCAACAGTGGAGTATTTCACAAAACATTCCAACACGTATGCTACCTTAAAATATTCAGTCAAAGTAAAGAGACGACCCGGATATTTTATATTGGGTATTTATGTGCCTGTACTCATGTTGATGCTTTTGAATTCAGCTGTTTTTATTTTGCCAACGGAAAGTGGTGAGCGTGTCGGTTACGCCATTACCTGTTTACTGGCTTTAGCTGTCTTTCTAACGTTAACCTCAGAAGTGTTACCGAAAACATCCAACCCCCTCTCCATCTTGTCGTGTTTTCTCATGCTTTTAGTGCTCACTTCTGCTCTTATCTGTATCATGACAATAATAAGTATATGGCTCTGTCACAAAGACGAGAATTCAGCAATGCCTGTTTGTCTTAAAAGAATCACTCGTTTTTTGTTGTGTCGAGGACGAAAGACAGAGAATGCTGATGTGCACATAAATGAAAACGATTCCCTGACAGAGTCGGTGAAGAATTCCGAGGAAATAAAAAATCCCTGGAACAAGAAACAACATAGTGGAAAAAATGCATCACTTAAGTCAACAAGTACCCGTATAATGAGGGTCAGGAGTCTAGAGAAGGGGCTAATAGAAAACAAAAGTGAGAAAGACATTTACAGCGATATTGGCTGGAAACAGTTTTCAGAATTATTTAACATGATTAGTTTTATTTTGACAATATCTGTAACGGGTTTCCTGGCGTTTGTTTACGTTACCGTGGCCGGAGCAAATCTGTAGGATTATCTCCCCTAATTTGGTGTCTAATTATATACTTCCCCCTAATTACATAATTAATTATAACTCAGGACAATGCAATTACATGTTATTGTGCTGCCCATGGTGAGCTTTTAACATTGACACCTTCGGGCACAGACTTGACACAATTTATGGATTAACGGATTTCAGGGATTAACATCTAGTATTATACAGTGTCTTATGTTTTCATGATTTGTTAAACAGTGTGAAATATCAAATTGAATAAACACTCTGTAATATTACATATGTCAAAATCAAGAAAACATGAAATGTTAGAATTTTGATACTTTATTTATGTACAGGTACGTCAAAATGTAAAGATAGTCATTTTCAAAAGTGTTAAGAAAATTTGAACATTTTAAAGACTCTATTCTAAAAGTAACCTGTACACATAATGCTTTTAAAAAATGTACACATTTATATATGTATGTATGCGGGGGTGTTTGATTGTTGGACCTTTTAAAGGTTATCCATATTATTTAAGATATATCATAGTTTTTAGTCCTTGACAAGCGGATTTCATAATAAAAAAATTTAAAAATGTTTACTCCAGGAGTGCTATGTTGCTGTCATATTTACTACGTTTAAATCTTTTAGAAATTTCAAGACATTGAAATCACTGCCAAGAATGAAATGGGTAAAAAAAAAAAAATTTGAAAAGTGTAAATTTCATCTATCCGTTTCAGGATATTTTAGCATTTTATTGCTTCCATTAATAAAGGGAAGGGAGATATTTTCCCCCTATTTTGAGTGAAGACTATCCTTTTGTGACCAGCCGACCAAAACCTCTCTTGAATAATTGCTAAAAATTATTTGTGTTTACTATTCCTGAAGATTGCACTCCAAATACGTCAATTTTCTTTTGTGATACCCTGATCTGCTAGTTCCCAATAGGGTCATTTGCAAAGCGTAACATCGCGTTAGAAACAGGGCTGATGACAATGCGCTAGCACATAAAGACGACGCATTATGCGATGTTGAAACGCAGCGGTGCTTTGTTTCTCAGTGCTGGCGCGTTACCACTTGCAAGAATGCGTTAACAACGGCGCACTGGCACTAAATGACAACACACAAGCGCAGAGTGGCCTCATTTTCATTTATGCATCGTTGCACGTTTACAAGTGACAACGGACTTGACCAAATTGATAACGCGCTCGCGTAAAGCGACAACGCACCGTTGCATTACACACAACACGCCGTCACACTAATGTAAACTATACACAAATGTATTGTGTTTTAGAGCAACGGTGTGTTGTGTAAAGACGCGTTGTCGTGACGATGTGTTACGTGCTACGTGTAGCGCGATGGCGTGTTGTTGTTATAAAATTACGCTTTTGCAAATGTCCCCAACCAAATACACTTCTGAGAAAGCAGAAAGCTAAAGACCTATGGGAATGTACTGTTATAGAGATTTATTACTAAGTAAAATGAACTTTCAATTTCTCGTTGTATTTATTGGGTAACCTGTCTCGATAAATGATAAATGTATTCTGTAGTGATTGCACAGTTAAGGACAGATGATACAAACAAATTTTTGTCTAAAATTTGAAAATAACAATTTGAATCATGTTTATGTAAATAAAAGGAACAAGTTTAACCGTATAGTTTTTAATTCTTCATTAAAAATTTCACAAAATGGGATTTGAAGTGATAAAAGCTTATAGGGATTACCCGGTATTATGGATGGTTGGTGAAAGGTACAATTTTGAACACCATAGAAGGTTTAAATTTCTTAATATTTTAGAAATTTATTATTTGCATCTTTTACAACAGAAATAGGTCCCAAAATATATACCAATCCAGACATCCATTTTTTTGCCTGTATCATCGGTCCTTAAAGGTAATCTAAATACATGTTACTTGTACCTTCCTAATCGCTGAAAAAGTCTCGAGGGACAAATAATAATTAAAGACTCGGTTTTAGATAAACATGAGCAGAACATTGACGGCTCGACAGATGTTAACTGTTAAAGCAGACTAATAGACAAGATGTGTTTGTGAAACACTGATGCCCCCAAATGACAGCTTATAGCGAGAATTGAAATTGCTACAATGTAAATGCAAGTCAAACGCAAAGGTCAAGGTCAAAATGTTGGTACCTTAAGGACGGCCTTGTCACAAGAAATAAATCTATGAAAGATGAAAGCCCTAGTACTAAATGTTCAAAAGTTATGGAAAGTGTTAAAGTTTTTTTAAGTCCTGAGTCAAACTCTAAGGACAAGTTCAAAAGGTAAAAAGTTATACTCATTGAAATATCTTGTTACAATGAATATACATGTACACGTAAAATTTGAATGCCCTAGAATAAACTGTGCAGAAGTTATATTAAAGATTGAACATTGAACATTTTAATAAAAGTCGGTCAAACTTTAAGGTCAAGAGGTTAAGTTTGATTGGCACGGTGTATTGACCTGATAAGTGTAATGACCTGATTGACCTGATGGGATATAAAATACAATTTACAGTAACTTAATATAAAGGAAGAATTTAGAAAAGATCTTTTTCCAAATTGTTTCTATCACTATAATATACAATCTGGTCACCAAATTTTGTAATTTAAGGTGTTATTTGAAATTTATTTGATGTTTAATCCATTTGAAAGAGTGTAAAGACCTGATATCTCGTGTATTGTCCTGATGGAACTTTTTCCCCTGTTAATTTACAAATGATCTGGATTTGATACAATACTTATTTGATATTTTTTTTCATTTCATTCTTAACTTGAATCACTATGTAAAGTTTTATAACTTGGAATTTTATTTGGTAGTGTTGGCACGATAAGGAACCCTCACTAAGTAAGGTTCCGAGTGCCGAGTATAGGTCTTCATCTGAATCCCTCGATAAGTGGCACGGTTCTCAAAGGATAGTTTAACGTCTTTTTGAATGAAAAATTTTCCATTGGGGCGTAAAACAACATACAAGTGATCAATATTTCGCTTTATAAAATGCATTTTGAACAATATTTCCTGATGTGGGCGAAGGCTGTAGACACTTAATTAATAACATCATATTTCAAGAATGGTCCTCATGTTCTTTAATAATCTATCATATTCATCTACTCATTTAATTTAATAACTTTTTTAAAACATTAAGTTTTCAGGGCACAATAAAGCCCGAACCAAAACTTCTTTGGTTCCCACGAAATTAAATTTGTTCCCACGAAATAAAAGTTCGATCGAAATACAATTCTATTTTATTGCAAAAAAAAAGTTTAATTCTTGGGAACGAATTTAATTTCATAGGAACGAATTTGTATTTCGTGGGAACGAATTTAATTTCGTTTTACTTCCAAGTTGTCCACTATAACCATCATGTAACGCTGTGCTATATGTATGTTTAACGGTCACGAAGTTCATAAATCAATTTAAATATGAACAAATGTGATTTAGGAAAATCGGAAAAAGGTAAGTTAATTTATATAAAGTTCCCACTTTAAAATTAGTAGGATTAATAAACATTTATAGACCTCACAGAATGTTTTTTAATACCAATTGCAATTTATTTGAAGTGTGATAGTTGTTTAAAAATAGAAAGTATTTTTAAACAATCAGAATGTTGCAGGACAATGTGTTCAGAAGTTTGTCTCTTGGAATAAAAAGTTATAAAAGTAAGGTAGTAATAATGTAGTGAAAAATTATATATACACACATTTCAATGAATATTTTGTACTATGAAGATTAATTTTGTCGCTGGGATAACACTATTGATTCGATAATCTGTCTTCATAGCAGTGCCCATCATTTGTCCATTTTGCTGTAGCTTTTTTTTTTAATTAACTGTCCCTTTTAGTTCTATAGTATTAATTCTAGTATCTCTGACACTTCCAATAGTGTTAAGAGGAGTCCTCTCGCTGTCAAAGCGCCTGCTTATCTCAGACTTCGTACATAATCCCATCAAATGCCTTCTGAATTTCTTCCCTGAGGCACAGTACAAAAAGAAGTTAATTGCATGGTTTGTGTACATCAGTAATTCCGTAACAGTTTTAATTAATGTGAAGGTAACCATGTTTTCGGCACTTTGTCCATAATCGTTCCAGAAAGCGGTCACTATAAGGGCTACATTATTTGGAAGGGTCGTCACCAGAAAGGTCATGGATACCATCAACAACATAACCGTAAATTTTCGACCGCCAACATAATCCCTTCTTCTGCGAACGTCGTCAGTTTTCAGGTAGTCATGCGAACTCAAGAATTTTCTTTTCTTCTTTGCTTTTAAAAATTTCTGAACTATCTTTGTGTTAAGAAATACTATAATTAGGGTTGGTATGAACGAATAAAGAGCAGCATCCACCCATGGCCACGTTTTGTTAACCAGAATGTCAAACTGGTCTACAGTGTAACATAAACTTACGTTTTGGACACTCCGTAAATCCACGGTGAAGAAAAAATGTGAGTTAATGATAGAAAACACAACAATTGGCGCGAAAACCCAGACTTTGGTTAATCGTGTACAGCTTAATACTGATTTTGTAGGTAATGGTCTGCAAACAGCAAAGAAACGTTCAGCGGTAACCGTAACTATTGTCCAGACTGAGGCATCACTGCAAACATAACCAATAAACACCACAAGCTTACACATCAATCGAGACCCATTTCGTGGATCCACCGCCCAGATCTGCGCCACCCACAATCGTAGTAACCCTATATACAGAATTAACAAATCCAGGATTGATAACACACACAGGTAAAGGTACAAGGGAATCTGAACGGTGTGCTTCCGAAGAACAAGAAATGATAGTAAATTCCCTGAGGTTCCGATTATAATCAAAATAGGAGGAACTATTTGAAGAAGTTTTTTGTGAATATAATACGGATAGTAGGTAATAAGTTCTCTTTCGTAATGGTGAAGTATCATAATGAACTTGTTCTGCAAAATAACACAAAAAGAAAAGCATCCACTTCTTGATAAAGAAAACGGACAGAAAGCAGCAACAATAATCACGTGACAGCCTAACGTCATTGACAAAACTTAGTTCAAAGTGTCCATTGATCGTAGGCAATGTAATGTTTTATTCTAAGATCTAGCTGTTACTTAAGAAAGGCTTTGTATAAATTGGATATTGTATGGTATTAAAAGATATTGCATATACAACTTCTTGACATGTTGGCAAAAATTTCATGCGTTAATACGTGTACATAAAGCCCAAGAATCGTTGTCATCGTTTCAAATTAATTGTACAAGATTTTCCCGTAATGGAATTAAGCCAAGTTATTTTACAGCTTCATTTTAAAAGAGATTGAATGAACAATTATCTTTATTTAATTTTATTTTAAAGTTAATAAGCGATCATAATTATGCTGTTCATTGGAGACTTAACATATCCTTTTGTGACGATTCATTTCGGAGTTTTAGAAAAGCAATCAAAAATTAAATTGTTCACGAATTTTCAATAAAATACAATTTAGTTTAACTAATAATTTTTTAAATTTAAAATTAATTTTATCTGATTTATCTTAAGAACTACTATGAAACATTTACGTCGTTCTTATATGTAAGTCTGAATTATACCAATCTATTAATCTATTTTATTAAGGAGGCTGTGCATTTATTAGTTTTCGCAATTTCTGTTCTGATTTATTTGGAGAGATGGGATATTGATTTATTCAGCTGTTTGAGAGTTAATACTTGTATTTTTGTCCGTTGACTATTGTTGTTTTACATTAACGTATTTAAGTCTCAGCTCATAAGATAGAGACAATCCAATTGAACATTGTTACCAGAGAGACCAAAGGTGTCATTATCAAAATGGGTAACGTCAAGATTAGAGACGGGATACTGGAAGGTTTATAATTAACTCTGCTGTTCAAGTCGATTTAAATACTACTTTAGACGTGTGAAAGAACATAAAAACACATACTTTTTCTGTTCTTATACAGCTTCTTCGAAATTCAATAGTCGCCCGCGTGGCCAAGTGGTTAGGGCGTCTGCTCTAGAGTCGCGAAGTTAGGAGTCAATCCTTACGTCGCGGGTTCGAATCCCACTGTGGGACGTGGAGACTGGTCCTTCGGATGAGACCGTATAAACCGAGGTCCCGTGTCGCAGTAGGTGCTGTCACGAAAAAGATCCCTCGCTGCTTAACGGCCCTAAGTGCCAAGTGTAGGAAAAAATTTGCAGCTCTCCACCGGCAAGTGGTGGTGTCTCCATGTGAGTGAAAAATTCTCAAGAGGGACGACATACAATCAATCAATCGAAATTCATTGAAATTTTGAAAAAGTTTCATCGAAACTCTTTAAAATCATGAGATTAAACTAAACTGTTAATGTGCATGAAAGACAAAGTACTTATTTTGATTATCCAATTTTTACACTGAGTCGTTCTCCCGCAGATCAATTTCAAGTCAAACACTGTTTCAGGGGGAAGCTTAGAGGTAGATCATTTTATGTCAGAAGTCACTCGGCATGGTTTTGTAAAAGTATATTTAAAAAGGGCGCCTTCTTCCAGCTGGTTATTCTTCTTCAGAAATTTATATGTACATGTATTTTTGAAATTGGATTATTTAATTCGCAAAAAGTTATTTTTAACAATTGAATAGAAGAAATTTTGATACAGCAAGTATTTTTTTTTGTTTTTTACATATAATGCCGACTTTTCAAAAATTGATTGTTGGTCTCCTTTTTCCTAGCATAAAGACACTCGCAAAGATCAGAAAGAAAACCTAAACTTACAAAGTTGTAATTTCTTTCTACATTTGAATGCTTTGAGCAGTTTCGTTTGCAGTTTTTGAAATTTGTTCCGTGTGTAGATTAATAGGTTCTCTCTGACCGGAAGTCCCATTGGCTACTGGAAATGTCTGCGTCCTTGGTGATCATTAACGCTTCGTTAACATTAGTCTTCCTTCTAGTCGTGATATAGTAGGATTGGGGCACATTAAATTGTTCTGCAAATTTATTCTGATGGTGTCTTTAATTTTGGAAAGCAATAATCTGACCTCATATATATTCAATAATGAGTGGCACGTTTAAGGGTCAAATTTAATCATTAGACAAAATCTCACCGCATACTTTCAATCATCAGTGAGATAACAATAATGATTCAATTCATCTTATCTTCTAGCCACAAGTGATTCAGCATGAACTTAAAGATAAACTACTTTTTAGTGCTCATTTCGAACACGACTATTGTTTTTTCCAATTGTATATATATTTCTAAACATTCTTTAAAAGCAAATACACGTTTACAAACACGTTTTAATATGTGCAAATCAAAATGTATTTAAACCATATGAAGAAAACGTTAAAATATGTGATCAAGTGCTTGTGATAAAATATATCTGAATTATAAATCAATATCTGACGGGGAATTAGTGTTTTGTCAATTTACGTGAACTTATAAAATTTATTTTATCTGTGAATCTGTAAATTGTTGTTTCTAGTATCTTGAGTCTCTTCTGGAATAGTCGCCACTGTGTGTACTATCGACGTCGTCTGGGGGATCATACTCAGGCATGGGGTATGAAGGACCCTCTATAGATTCAGGCCGGAAGTCGCTACCGCGCCTGTCTACACTACTACGTCTGCTCATATAAGACGGAGGCGGCAGGAGGGGATCCGAATCAGGGAAGAATGCCATTGACGCCCTAGGACTTGTTGACAAACTGTCTCCCCATCTTGGGCTCATGACGGACGGGGCTATCATTGTGTCCCTGCGTGACAATGGACTCGGAGTAAAGCCTCTCATTTCTGTGTCACTTCCTAATCTGGATCTTGAAGGACTTCGTGTTCTGTCTTCCCATCGTCCCGGGCTTCCCGAGTGGTCGTCGTCCTCATCATAACGTGATGGACTCCGACGCCTGAACTGGTCAAACCGAACTGGACTTCCGCTTCTGCTTGTTATTGACGTTCGCCTATCTGGGCGTGAATAGAAACCGGTTGTGGAAGGTTGAAGAAGATCAGATCTGAAACAATAATTTGACTTGAAAAAAATATTTCAGACACCAATGCTTTTTGTCGAACCATTGATAAAAAACATACAGAGAGACCATGTGGAGATGTAGAAAAGTATTACCTCCCAAGCATGCTTGTTGCCAAACCAACATCGCTTAGCCTTCGACCTGGAGTTGCTCTACCACTAAGTTGACTTGTTGTTGGATATACAGGACGAAGGTACTGTCCAGGTTGGTTGGTTGGGGGCTGTGCTGGGGTGGCTGCAGTGCCCAGTCCGGCTTGTGTCGACTGATCGTCTGCCTGAGAGGGAGGGACAGAAGGGGTTGCGTCTTCGTCAGACGGCACAGGAAGTTTAGCGCGGCGTCGGAAAGAACCAAGACGGTGTCTCTGCTCCCAAGCTTTCTGACGAAGTCTCTCTTCGTTTCTTTTCTTTTCCAATTCCTAGAAGTAATTTTTTTTATCTTAAGCTTGTGATTAATTGCTTCTTACAACTTAAAATCCAAGCATTGTTTCTAAAGTCCTATACACGACTTGAATATTCTTTTTTCAATCAAGGAGTTACAGAGGTAAAAAATTTGGATATACCTCTTTACGTTGCTTATCAACAATCGATGTCACGTGATACAGAAGATCATCAATTTTGGTCTCTGTAGAATCTTTTCCCATTCCAGCGAGTGAAAGGGCTCGATCAAGAGGGAAGAAATCGTAATTCTCTTTTAACAGCTGGAAAAAAGAAAATGTTCCAAGACTGTGTATTTTAATTTGTGATCATGTACTTATTTTTAATTCATCCTGTTTATTCTTATATTATTTTGGACTTTTGTGATGAAATAAACTTTTTAGTAGGTTGATCGGAATTGTTCATCCGGATGCCCTCTTTGATCAAAGTACTTACCAGTTTATGGACGTACATTTCTAATGCGGTGTAGTCGTTCACTTTAGTTCCGTGAAGATGGATAAAAAAGAAGATGTAGGACCACATGTTGTGCTCAAACCTAACATGATGGTCAAATCCCTGGAAGTAACGAAAGCAAATTAGTAGATTAAAAAACCCATTAATGTTAATGCTATTAAAATTGGGTATCTGAGTGAGCAAACCATTGCAATAGCTGTATGAAGTAATTACTAGTACCTTGCCGTGGTGTTCAAAATCGTAACTGTTTCTACTGCAGATAAAGCACGTGTCCCGCATATCTGCCTCCGCTGTCCACTGTAAGGAAAAAATATTATTTCTTTTTGAGAGCAAATTCTTAAAATTTCCTTGGAAAGTTGATATAAGTGTACTAAATACATAGTAATTTCCTTTGCAATTTTAAAATAGCCGTGTACAGACTGTCCAATCTGATATTTGTACGTTTCTGTTACCTTCAGGTCCCTCAGTTCTGAGAAGGTGTCCACAATGATACCGAAGATGATGTTCAGACCAATAGTCGAGACGAAGATGAAGAAGGAGATATGATAGATGACAACCATCCCAAACTTATAAAACGACGCCTCCGACTTGTGGGCATTTAAATTCTACAAAGGTTGGTGATATTGTAGTTCAATAACAGAAACTGTAATGGTAACAAATTAGAACTTTTAATTGTAGAGATGTAGCACCTTGATTTGCTTATCACGGATTATTTTTTAAAATGAAGCTAAAAATTTGATTGAAAGAGGGGACTCCATATCAATTCAATTAGCCCAAGAAGTACGAAGATACATGTACTTGTAACTCTGGAGTAGGAAATTAATTTTCTACGTGACCCTCCTAAATTCTTGGGAATTTTAAGACCATACGTCTACACTGAACTAAAGATACCACATTCAGTCACCGTTGAAAATCTCTATCGACTTACACTGTTGCTGTCCCGCACTCATTCTTTTTAAACAAAATGAAAATTAACGAACTTTTCTTAATCTAATTATGTAAGAATTTTTTTAATAAAGAAAGAAAATTCTGGTATTTAGTTCCCACCTCAAACATGTCCCCGATCAGTCCGTATCTGATGACGGTTACTGTACACTCCCATAACGAGGCACAGTAAAAATACTCGTCAGGGTCAAACATGCTCCTCATCAGCGCAAAGCTGATAATGCCATAAAGGTAAAACACCACAAGACCCAGAATCGCTACCCAGATCAATGACCGACCTGTGTATAAAGAGAACAAAATACATTCTGGTAATTCCAAGTTTAGTTGATATATGAAAAGTGAGGGGCATGCAATGCATTTAGCAAATATTTGAAATACTAGTATCTTCAAAAGAAGGGTTGTTTTTTTTTTTTTTGCAAATCAATTAAGAATGTTTTTATTTAATATTTAATATGCTTTAAATCAGATACAATCTGTGATAGGATACCAGTTTGATTCCTTTATCATAGTGAAATATGTATTACCTTATTCTTAACTCTAAAGTTCACTTTTTGCAGCTCATCATCTTTCACAAGTTCAATACTCTGACAATTCTTCCGGTAAAAACTGATAGCTTTCTGCTGAAGCAGGTCCAGTTTTACTGCAATACATAAATGAAGGGTATGGAGATAACGAACAGTATTCAATATCAAAGTCCATAAAACAATACAAGATAAGAGCAGAGCAAACACGGACCTCCAAAAAAGTCGCATCAGGTGCCATGGAGGAGTGAGCATCCCCTGCCGATCGGTTACACCCGCCGTGTGCTCCTTGTCATGATCAGGAAATAACGGGAAAATCCGTTGTCAGTTCAGAGTATAAATAATGTACAAAAACGCCAGTCAGCATTTCACTCTATGATAAATTGTATTTGCTGACAAGGTCAATATATCAACCATAGAACTTACGAAATGATAACATTATACGAGACTGCTGAAATTCTTGTTTCATCAACTTGTTTGTCAATAATTTACCTCGTTTTAGAAATTGTTCATACATAGAGGATGCATTTGCGTGTTGAATCAACTGAGATATTTAGTCACCGTATGCAATTGATGAAGGTATATTGCTGCATAAGTAAGTTGACGATAGAAAAGTTAAAGTCATCATAGAGCTTAGTTGTTAGATTACAATTAACGTCTTTTTCAAGTAAAATATCCAAGTATGAAATAGATGTGTCATGCTCTGTGGTATCTTTTCTCTCAAGCTCACCGGGATGTATCGTATCGACATAGGATTGATAATACGTAGTCGATATATCTAAATTTCGAGTTGAAGGCCACAGCAAGTGTTTTCTTCTTTTCACTCATAAGAATTTGCACAAATTCTGCTTCATATGAATACCAAAATAGGTCTGCTTATAACGGAGCGCAATTAGTACCCATGGGAATTCCAATAGATTATTGGAAGACCTGGCCTCCAAAAACCACATAGATATTGTCAATCAGAAACTCAAGCATCTTTTTCATATCAACTTCAGAGTACTTGTGTGGGCAATCAGAATGTGTTTTAACAAAATAATTTTGCAAATGACCGCATCCCTCAAGTGAGTACGGAATTCTCTCACACAAATAAATCCAGCAAGATGACACGTTATATCATACTTGAAATAACGTTTCTTTCTGTGCATAATTAGAATAAATTCCCAAAATATTGATCAGACATTATTATCTCAGGTACTTTTTTATTTTCATTTTCATTTTATGTTTTATTAGGTATAATGAAAGGAACTTTGCAAAGTTGACATACTATAGCCCACAAGCTTCGGGTCTACGTCAAACATCCGGGCGAGGATGAGGTAAAACCGGAACCCAACGTCCATATACTCGTCTGCAAACTCTTCCTTTTGTTTCCTCTTAATGAAGTTATTAATCAATAATAAATTAAATAATGATAGAACAATATATTTTAATATATCTAAGTTGAAGGCCACAGCAAGTGTTTTCTTCTTTTCACTCATAAGAATTTGCACAAATTCTGCTTCATATGAATACCAAAATAGGTCTGCTTATAACGGAGCGCAATTAGTACCCATGGGAATTCCAATAGATTATTGGAAGATCTGGCCTCCAAAAACCACATAGATATTGTCAATCAGAAACTCAAGCATCTTTTTCATATCAACTTCAGAGTACTTGTGTGGGCAATCAGAATGTGTTTTAACAAAATAATTTTGCAAATGACCGCATCCCTCAAGTGAGTACGGAATTCTCTCTTTCTCTCACACAAATAAATCCAGCAAGATGACACGTTATATCATACTTTAAATAACGTTTCTTTCTGTGCATAATTAAAATAAATTCCCAAAATATTGATCAGACATTACTATCTCAGGTACTTTTTTATTTTCATTTTCATTTAATGTTTTATTAGGTATAATGAAAGGAACTTTGCAAAGTTGACATACTATAGCCCACAAGCTTCGGGTCTACGTCAAACATCCGGGCGAGGATGAGGTAAAACCGGAACCCAACGTCCATATACTCGTCTGCAAACTCTTCCTTTTGTTTCCTCTTAATGAAGTTATTAATCAATAATAAATTAAATAATGATAGAACAATATATTTTAATATATCTAAAAAATGAGAATAATAAATATTAATGTAATTATTTGTTTCTTTCTCTTAATTTATTACTTTTGTTGTGGAAAAAAAAAACAAAGGAATTTTAAAAAGCCTCTTTTTTGTTAATAAAAGAACTCCCCAATTCAATCTACCGCTTCTCTCTCTATAAAAAACTATTCATCAAAAAGCAATACGTCATGTCTCTGTTAATTAAATCTAACCATTCCTTTGAAGAAGGATTGGGCCTGGGAGAAAGATTTCATCGCCGACTGAGAAGGAACAGCGTCGATTCCGAGGGAGATGTTCTTCAATTCTTCTATCTTCTTTTTATCAGTTTGATGCATCTCATAGCACTCAGTCATAAGTCCAATGATCGCTTTTTTGTCCAAGGTGTCTTTAACTTCCTACAGAAAAAAAAATTATTCTTTAATTACCACATTTTATATTTAAGATTGTTTCCTTCAAGCTATTTGACCATTATTAGGTTTTTGTATATGAAATGTTAGAAGCCTTTTCTATCTTCTTTACATTTCTTAAGCATGCAAGAGGTCAATTTACTGGCTGGAAGCATTTCATCTTTAGAATAAACACAATGTAAATGAAATACTGCTTGTCAATTACGTCATGTAATGAAAAGAACTGAAGTTAATACATGTATATCAATGTAATATGACATAATGTACGCTATTGATTTTAGAATATTCAAATATTCAGTGATATCCTAATTAACAGAGGACCAAAGAGACCTTGACGTCAGATATATAACCTTAATTATCAAAATATGTCTTTTAATGTACAGTCTGTCATTACGATATATTACTTCAAAACCAGAAACAATCATAAACCAATGCAATACAAAACTTTTTACATGACAGTAATGTTTACCATTAATACTTTATATTTCTGGTTTGATTTTATGATACATTAATATACTTTTGAAAATATTGCCTACAGTTTGAACTTAAGTAAATTAAAATGCGAACATAAAATACCTTAATTTGATTGACATAAATTATCCTTAGTAAATATATTATGCTTACTATTGAAATATCCGTTTTCCCAGGGCCATTTTCTTCAATCAAAGACAAAATAAGATTTGCTATGCTTTCACGGAGGCCAAGCACCTGGAATAAAGTATTTTTTATTGATTTTGGATATGAAGTCCTATAAGAATATAATTCTGGTAAGACAAGAGAATTTTTCCAGTGAAATAAATCTTACTTTAATTTATGTTTTGTGATATATTCATTAGTAAACATGTATTAATTAGTATAAATATTTCGCAAAATATATTCAAACCACAGGAAATAATCTTTGAAAGTGTTAAAAAGTAATAACGTAGAGGACAGTGAACTTTTTTAAACAATATTCCAACAATTAAAATGTTGTTCCAATGAGTATAAAACTTGGTAATTTCTTAGTGCAATACATTTATCAAATAAAGAGAGATACAGAAACGCTTTGACTAATGGAATGCACATCAGCACTGCATGTACAATTGTTAATATTTCAGAAATATCTGAATGCTTTGGAAGTTTTAGTCATATATCTTACTTTTTCCGTCGGACATGATTGAAACTCGGCTGCCCGGAGGATGAAGTTGATGTAGTCGATAATCTTATTGTCAAAAATAACCACTCGATTGTCTTGATTTCCCTGAAAGGAGCAACATTACAGAGTGATAGTGATTTTAATACAAAAAAAAATTAAACCATGATTATTATTTAATGCAACATTGAATGCATTTCTGGAAAAAGTTAATTTTTTCATTAAAGTATATGAAGATGAGCAATTAATCATGAATTGAAAATGAGATAGAGAATAATGTCATAGACACACAAAATCGACCCTTTTAGTGTGTTACTTTTAAGAAAAGTATGGTTCTGTATTCCACCGGAACCAAGGTTCTGTATTCCACCGGAACCAAAAGACACACTTATGATGGAAAACTTATTTTCCATTATATTTTTGTCGTTTATTTCTCTAATTTTATTCTTTATGAAACCTGTTTAAAATACTACTGTTTCTAAAACCATGGCCTTTTGAACGTCTTCTTTGATTTTGTCCTTTGAATTTCTCAATTTTAAGCATGTTTTCTAGATATTTTCCAGTGAAATACGGTATTTAAGTACCAAATTGAATATTTTTTACTTTATAGTTTATGTCTATCAAAAACCCTCTTAGATTGGACATTGATTGTTAACGATTTCAATTCTAAGGAGTCTTGTTTTAAATTATTAGCATTGATCTTCTTTACAATTATTTATGTAAAATTCAATTTAGTATGAAACAATCTCCCATTTGTTCTTCAAAAGACTCTAGTGTTTTATGTTTGTAGGAAGATGGGAAGAATACAAAAACACACCGCTGTAAATTCATTCATTGTTTCAAACAGCTGAATGACCAAATCGATATTCTTTCCATTGATGTTAGAGTACACCACGTTAAGAAATCGTGTCACTTCCCCAATGATGTTGAACGATTTGACGTTGTCCGGTTGTTCTCTCAAGTAATCCTGCAAAATGAGGTTTTAAATTTTAAAAAAAATCTACGATAAAAATAGCTGTGTTCCAACGCACTTTGAAAAATTACGCACTTTGAAACATTTTTTCAAAAGGCATTGAATATGGGACCAAATCAACGCACTTTGAACAAGAGGCCTATGGGCCCCATCGCTCACCTGAGAAACTATGGCCATGCCATTTTTTAACAGATTTCCCCCCTTTGTAATACCAATTGTGACCATGCCCTATCCCCAGGGTCATGATTTGGACAATTTAGAATCTACACTACCCTGATATTCATATAAGTTTCAGTTTTCTGGCCCAATGGTTCTTGAGAAGATTTTCAAAGATTTTCCATATATATTTCAATGTAAAACTTGGATTCCCTATTGTGGCCCCGCCCTACCCCCGTGGGTCATGAATTTTACAATTAAGAATCTACACTACTTCAGGATGCTTCCACATAAGTTTCAGCTTTTTTTGCCCAATGGTTCTGGAGAAGATTTTTGAAGATTTTCCATATATATTTAAAACTTGGATTCCCTCTTGTGGCCCCGCCCTACCCCCAGGGGTCATAATTCTTACAATTAAGAATCTACACTACCCCTGAATGATTCCATATAAGTTTCAGCTTTTCTGGCCGAGTGGTTCTTGAGAAAAAGATTTTTAAAGTTTTTTTTCCTATATATTTCTGTGTAAAACTTGGATTCCCTATTGTGGCCCCGCCCTTCCCCCGGGGGTCATTATTTTTACAATTTAGAATCTTCACTACTCCAGGATGCTTCCACATAAGTTTCAGCTTTTCTGGCCCGGTGGTTCTTGAGAAGAAGATTTTTTAATGACCACACTCTATTTTTGTTTTTTCTTGATTATCTCCCCTTGGAAAGGGACTTGGCCCTTGATTTTAAAAATTTAAATTTCCCTTCACCCAAGGAGATTTTGTACTAAGTTTGGTTAAAATTGGACCAGTTGTTCTTGAGAAGAAGTTGAAAATGTGAAAAGTTTACAGACGGACGGACGGACAGACAGACGGACGGACGACGGACAACGGGTGTTCAGAAAAGCTCACTTGAGCTTTCAGCTCAGGTGAGCTAAAAATTAAAATTTCTTTTCAAAGTGCGTTGAAATCGACCATGCTAACGCACTTTGAAAAAATATGTTTGGCTTCAGGTGAAAATTCTTGAAAATCTTAGGTTTGATACAATGTAAATAATTAAACCTGTTGGATAACTTTTCAGTGATAAAGTCGCGGACTACAGGGTGTGAAAGTGAGCGATTTTGATTTTTCAATACATTGAAAATTCTTTCTTTCTTAAATGTTTTATTGTACTTAATTTTTTCCACTTTGCATGAATTTAATGTAAACTAAAATTTACTGAAAGTTTTCAACGTCACACCAGTTATGCAAACTATGTTCTCGATGAGGGTTAATCAATACATGTAAATTAAACCGTTTTTCGAAATATATAATTATTACAAACTGATTCTCTCAATTACTAAAATCTTAGTCAAGAAGTTTTGTTTTATTCATATTTTTTTCAAAGTGCGCTAGGAGTCCAAACGGTAAAAATGTTTATGTACACTCTTACCACACTTTGAAAAAAATTTTCAAAGTGCGTTGATTTTGTCCCAATTTTAACGCACTTTGAAATTTTTTTCCAAGTGCGTATTTTTTTCAAAGTGCGTTGACACATAGTTGCCTTTATCTACACTCTACCTGTAACTGGTGGTTTTGACCATCACACATCCGGGCCATCACCTTCAGTACCAGTTCTATGTAGCCATCGTTTCTGTACTCCAAGGATTCCTCCTCCTCCTCTTTTACTTCGGGTTCGGGAATCATTGGTTCGGGTTCCGGTTCCTATACAAATTGAGGAATGACATTTATTTTCAAACATAATATAGGAAGAAATAGGAACCAAATAATGAAATAAAGCTTTGTCAAAGACTAGTGTAAGTGTAATCTGGCACCTGTTATTGTTATCAAATAAATCACATACAACTTCTTCATTTTACTAATTAACTAAGGTAGCTATATATGTGCTTGTTTTACAACGCAGTAGAAAGAACACCATACATAGTTACAGAATCGCACACTTGATACCTCAACTTTGATGGCAACCATTTCTGTTTCAAATTCTTGCGCCAGCATTAGCGCTTGGTCCTCCTTCGTCAATGGAGGAGCAAATGAGACCTCCTTCTTCAAACCATTCGAGGCGGAGTCTTTGACTTTTACTTGTTTCTTTGGCACCATGCGTTCCTTTGGTGCTTTGGGTTTTTTCTTTGATTTTGAATGTGAGCTATACTTTTTTCGCGACTTTGAATTAGAAAGAAAAAGAGACATTTATTTTTGAAATTTCTCTCAACAAAACCAACAGTTTTAATTCTATATTACATAATAATTTTTTAATTCAAAATTAATCGCGGTTAATAAAGTGTAAACTTCCCCAAGTTACATTATATCGTATAACATAAGTTGAAATAAGCTTCATTCCTTAAATAACTTTTATACAAGACTGTAAAAGTAAAAACTGTTGTATAGTAAAGAAGCATTTGACATACCCATCCAGCTAACCTCTGTTGTCGTAAGGCATCTTCATATGCCTGTATTTGCTGTATAAAATGTGATAAACAGTTTCTGAATGTTATTACGAATTAAAGTACACGTTTGATAATCAGTGATTGAAACCTTCTTGTAATTTTTGTGGTCTTATCAATCATAACCTTAATTTGCAATTTTTGAGATACAAACGTAACTATTCTTCGTTTTCTAATAAGATACTTTACTTCTAAACTCGTATAAAAACATTGCTAATGCCATTAATTTCATCGTTTTAAATTCCCTTTCTTATATTAAGATGCACCTTCAAATTTAATGGGTCAATATTGTTCTACCCTTTAAAAAAGATAAAATAACATACATATATTTCCTTGCTGGAAGAGTGGTCTTCTATACCCTTTATGGTCTAAATAGATATAATCTCTAAAGAAAACTCTACTTGTTTGGCAAATTATTTCCGTAAATGTGATACCTTGAGAGCTAACATCGACACCGGGAATTCCTTCCTCGTTCTGTGACTAAATGCCTCAGAAGAATTCTTTTTCTTGGCGTCCATCTGGGCTTGCAGGGAGCGTCTGGAATCAAGTTTTTAAAACGTTATCGATATTTTTTTGAAATGTAGTTTAAAATCCCCCCCCCCTAAATTCGACGAGTTATGTAATATGAAACCTGTTTTTATTTCATTTCAGTAACTCAACCAGTTATCTTATTTTTCACACCAGCCAATGAGTATGTTTATCATCAAAAATATACTGAGACTCAGCAGTGCCTCCTAATAATATCAAATGGAATCTTATTCTGTCCTAGAAGAAAGCACATTAAGATTTTTAATAATGGTGGGATTAGTAGAACAAGATTCGTCCATGCACAATCATGTCCATTTTGTCGACACAAACGGCAAATTGCTGGATTATAAAGAAATCATTTAATTTCTATAAAATACTTGATTCTGATTGGATAAAAATTCTTTTGATAACTGCATCAATAAAATCTAGAGTTCGCTTGCACTAAGCAGTCGTTACATGTATATTCCCGCTTCCATATTACTTTTTGAAAAATTAATAATTAAATACTTTTGCTTTAATAAATATTTTCCTGAATTTTGTAACCTGTCCGTTACGTTCCTGACTTATTTTCTACTTTCGTTTCATTTTGAATTATCCCCCTTTGCTAAACAAATTATTTAAATCGTCTGCATGACGACAATACAGTTATTGGAAAAAAGGGAAGAAATAGTTTAATCGGTATACTTTTCTTAAATGTTTGACTTTGAGATATCTGGTATGAAACAATAGAACTCTGAAAAAATGTTTTATTATGCTACCAAAGCGGGGAAAATCGTAAATCTGTTAGATCGTGGGAAACGAATGATCGAGAAAAACGACACTGCATGGATGAAGACGGAATTCTTTAATCTTGAACCGTCGGCAGCAGACTCTTTCAGGTTTTACAGCATTGACAGGTTGTGATACGTAATTATATATTCGGTTTGAAATTAGATGAAAAGATGCGCAATTGAAATCTAAAATTTCTGTGACCTAGAACTGTTAGGATATTTGAGTTGCTTCCCTTTACATTTACGAACTTAGATTAGATAACTTACCGGGGAAAATATACTCAGAGGGATAACACAACAGGTACGATTTTTGTGTTAAAGAACTGTAAATTATTTCAGAGACTGTTGGTAATCACACGACAATATTTGAGAACGTTTTTCGTTAGCATAATGGTCAGAGCCATTTTGAATTTTCAGCAACGTTAACGTTATGGTGATGTATTCGTGCGCACTGATTTTGATGCATGAATTTAATAGAAAAGTGAAAGAAACCTTCATTTTACTAATTTAAAATCATAATTAAATGATGAGAAATGAATGTAATATTTTTTTCTTTGATTGATGTATCAACGAAAAATTTGGACGGAAAACTTCATCAATGCGCGTAGCACATTGATGAAAAAGTTTTCCGTCCAAATTTTTCTTTGAAACATCGATCAAAGAAAAAAATATTACATTCCTTTCTTAAATCAATAGCAAAAATTCTTCATACTTTTCTTTAATTGAATTAGTCGAGAGAGCCATCCTGTCTCTTACAGCCATAAAGAAAACTTCTTCCCGCGTCGATAGAAAGTAATCCAGCATGGCTTGCTGAAAAATGCAGGAAATTCACGACCCATAAATAGTTCATACTGTCTATAAACAATATTAATATAAATATTCAATATTAATATATAAAACACCTTTCCTTTGTTTATGAAACGCTCTTACCTGTACAGAAGTATTTGCATTGAAGAGCATGATGCAGAGGAAGCCCAGAACTTCCTTAGCCAGGTCCTCACATCTGGTGGCCAGGTGTGGCAGACTCTTCTTCATTGCCCCCTTCCTGTCGTAAAGGTTCTGTATCCCGGCAATGTGTTTCAATATTCTATAGATTGCAAAACACAAACAATTGTGGATATCTTATGCGCCTACATTTTTATAAACTTATATCATTTCATTCGATACAAACAACAATCCACATGTTATGCATTGAGATGGATTCTATAAACAACATATATGATTTTGATCGCCCACGACAATAAAGTACATGTGTACAATTAAACCAACTGAAATTTAATACTTAAATCTTCTCATATATTTTTTTAACACTGTGCGTGAACACATTTTATTGCAAAATCCTTTTTTTGATACAGATTCAAACAGGTACTTTTTGACGGGCAGTTCCGTTGTCCGTGTAGCCCAATCCTCTGGCATTCTCCGTTCTTCGTTGTGGATTATCGTTCTAAGAACCTGTAAACATTTAATGTTTAACTCGTCCATTTCCTGCATGGCTTTCTCCGTCATCCTTTTCTGGACGCTTGATATGCTTTCAAAGTCATAAAAAGTATAAATGGTTATTTTCAGCTAAAAGTTAGTTGATATTTTGTTCAGAAAGTTTATTAATGAAGAATTGATAATGTTATTCAGAAAGACTTAACTCCTTCAATTTGAAATTCTCAAACACTTGAACACTAATACAGTTTTCAACATGGCAAGTAGCCAAGTACCGGAATATCTACTAAGAATATGACCTCTAAATCACGTTATAAAAAGGACTCACTTTAATTGTTCGATTAGTACACAAGCTCCCTCGTATCGCTTCTCCGGTTTCTTCTCATTGGTGTTTATAAAACGTTTGACCAAACTATGAAATTCCTCTCCAAGTGGTATTTCTTCATTTCCACCTAGGTCTGTATACTCTAAACACAGGAAAAGCTTAACTTATTTTTTTTCCAAAAATAAAAAAAAGGAGTTCATCATGAATGTTAGTGGTAAAACATTGATTTATATAATTATTGTTTTGGATATTATTAAAATAAAAATAAGATATGATAAATTTTATAATGATTGTATATTTGAAGGAAAAGAAGAATATCAAATTTACCTCTTGTGCTTTTTATCTTTAGCTGTGCTGAAACCGTATTGTGACCAGCAAAGACAATAGCCGCACTTTTAGCAAAAGTTCTAAACTTCCCATTTATTTCGATTTCGTCAGCATAATACTCAATATTTCCCTTGGATGAAAAAAAATGTCAATATCACACACCGGTTCTTTTATAAGGTGTTAATGGTACTTAAACGTGTTTTAAATGAAAGAAATTCTGCAGAATGGTAGTGAGCAAAGTCTGGTCTCTTACCCGCCGTACTGCACAAGATGTATCTTCCACTGTAACACCGGAGGAAAAACGATCCAACACGTGGTCCACGTTCTACGATCGCATGAAAGAAACATCAATTCTTTTACGTTGAATGATCAAAAACGTGTTATTTCAAACATCATATGTGAATTTCTGTAAATCCAGTATAAATGTCATTTTAGCAGACAAAACGAACCCCCTCTCAGAAGTTTCAATGATACTTACCGAGTTTGGCATGTTTGACATCGGGACAATGACGGTCACCACATTCACGACGTTTTTCATGTGAGATGGTTTGTACAGAAGAGGGCCAACCGTCTCAGCAAACATCTGTTTATATTCGTACACATAGAGAATGAAATTAATGAACTGTACAATTATTTACCTATTTACCAGGACCGCCTGGCCTGCACATAAATTTTCAGTATAATGATATCATTGAAGATGAAATACAATTACCCAATTTAATAAAATTCTTTTTCTAGCTAAAATGGTAGGCAAAAAGAAAGCGTCACTAAAAGTTGGTGAAGTGTCGGACCAACTAAGAAAAACTTTTGAAAATTTTTTTTTCAATGTTTAAAATTGAAACATACAACGACAGCTTTTGCAATGTGGTCAGTTTCATCGATTTCATTTCCATGTGCTGCCTGGTCCGGAAAATAAAAGTCTCTATAGAAGGCTTCCAGGAACGGAAGTACCGCCTCTAGGAAGTACAGGACGGAACCATAGGCACCGGACTCAAAATCAGGGGCGCTAGCAGCTCCACTATAATGGAAATGTTTCAAATTTAGACAAAACCAAAAAAATCCTGATCACTGACTTATAAGACTTATGTTATCTCCTACTATTAACGAAAATTAATACCTTTTCTCTGGTGCTGTTTTGAGAGTGATAGCAATTTTGTCTGGATCTTCTTTAATACTGTCTGTCAGTCTATTCATCTCTATTGACAAATTTGACAAATAGTCCCAGAGATCCCTACGATCAAAAACAATATCACCAATTGAAACTTACATCAGTCTATATTTTTAATCTGATAAGGTGTACTGTAAAATGATTAAATACTAGGTTGTAAACAATATTATTATTCTTTAATTTATCAGAATAACTTTTATTCATACATATTCATTATTGTTAGAATCTACAATTTAATCTAAACTTTATTCTATTATTGAGAATTTAAAACTTGTAAAACATATTTACATAGGGACAATACTTTATAAATTAAAGAATTTTCATCTACTTTGTTGATAAAAATGTACCCAACAAGAACTATCAGATGTCCATTATAAAATTACCAAAGATGAAAGTCTGTTTCAGAAACAAAACAAGATGGTCAACTTAGACTCTTCAAATAAAATAAAAATAAAGGTACTACCATGCCAAAAACAAAACAGCTCAGTACTTCAACAACTATTATGAATGATTGATTATATTGAAAATATAAAGATTTTATGAAGGCAAATTTTTGTATTAATTATCTTGACAATTTTGTAAATAAAATATATGTATCTTTTATTGGTTAAAAGATGGATTGACTGCATTTGAATACAACATTGTATTCAAATAATTTCATTGTTTGACATGATTTACTTTCGGCATAATTTTAATTAATATAAACTCATTATAGAATGACTTGCTAACCTATACTATTTAGCAAAAACCGACAACCAACATCTTCAATCACAACAAACTTTCCCGCTCAAAAACATTAAGGGGGAAAACCATGAAAGACAAATTTCATGAAATGAAGTACTTTTATCCTTATTTCTTCGATAAAAAATTATACAGAGCAAAAATTGCTTGCAAAGATTACTGTAAATTAACAGATTACATGTAGTAATGCATTCGACAAGTAGTTGTAGTTGTAAACAGCTCTTAGGAGTCTGTTTTCCCCCAAATCTGACTTATATAAAAGGTTATATTAAAAATTAGGTCAGCATTCCACGATAATTAAGAAAAGGATTAAGATTTAGCAGTTTTGTATACATGTACATTTCTTGAACATTTTCAAAATGCGATATCTAGAAGAGGAATAATGATATATATGTTTTAAGAGAAAAAATTCCTTGAAATAAACTATATCACTGAGACCAAAATACATTTCATATCAAAATGCATCCACAAAACATTAACGTTATCACTGTCACAATAAGATGAGGAGCAAAATTAGGTACGTGCATTACCAACTGAGTGAGTATGTAAATCCACGGGGCAGCGCCTGTCTACACATAAAAGTAATCAGTTTATCATCAATATCACGAACGTTAAGATGTTAAAGAAAAAAACAGAAAGTTGTTAGTAATTGCAGAAATATAAAGTATTAGTGAACAGTATCATATAAGAGAGAAATCAAAATATTCTGAAAAGTGTTCGAATAATTCTTGGTTAAAGTAATACAGAGAGAAAGAGAGAAAACAACACGAACATTACAAGCTGTATAGACACTAGTATTGCTGAATAAAGTTTGGTTCATGAAATTTAGAATTAAGGATCAAGTTGCTTTCATTATTTTTCTTCTTTTTTTCTGGTGCAGATCTACATACAGATAGACTGCTACATATTAAAAGTTTATGTAGCGTGAACAAGTTTTGCACATACTCGTGGTGTGGCATTTCTCCGGCGCTGGTCTCCACCCCACTAGATCCGCTCTTCAGGTACACGTGATGTAAGCAGGTCAGGAAAGGTTTCTTGTACACGTTGTCTACATTTGGGTTGTTCAGCACCCACAGTAAATCGTCCATGGGCAAAATAGTTTGACAGAGGGACTCAATAAACATGTTTTCACCCTAGGCAAGAAATAAATGGGCGGTGTTACATCTAATTTGTTTTGCCTGAAGTTTTATTGACCAAAATGTGTTCATTATCCAAAAGCTTAGTTTACTTGACGTGGAATATTATACACTTATCCACTGGTTGTGGGTTAGATAGCTCTTTTATTAAACCCGTGACAGAGAACTATTCCCCGAGGGGTTGCCCGAGGGGAATAGTCCCAGTCACGGGTTTGATAAAAGAGCTATACCACTCACAAACAGTGGATAAGCGTTTTATTATACTGATGTATAATATAATTTTTGAAGTTTGAATTTTTTGGAGTAAGATAATACTGCAAGAATATTCTGAAATCTTGATGATGTCACAATGCTATTGAATTCATTATCAGTCAATAGATTTATCGCTGGAAATCAAAATTGGCGGCGCAAATTGCATGAAAATTTTCCGAGGGTGGATAGCAAAAACTATACCCGGGGTATAGCTTTGCTATGCATAGACTATAGAAGATAGTTATTTTACCTTCTGAACTTTATATAGGATACATTTTAACAGAAGTATAAGAATATCTGATACTATTAGATTTTACAGACCTCTGCACAAAGGGAAAGTAACTCCAGTACACTCAGATAGTACCGGAGAGAGGAGAGACGGCTAGCCTTCGTCAGGATGGATTCTCTTTAAAATAATTTCAAAAATGTGAGTATTAATTTTGTAGAAATAAAAGTTACTCTTGAGTCTTATTTGATATTAACCAAGATTGATATAGGTTACAATATTTCATTACTTATGGTGACACCTGTTTTTATTTCTAATACTTTGAAAATCAACCATTCATTGGAATTTAACTCTTATTGCAAAAAAATTACTAATATTGGCTTACTTTTCTTCAAGAGAAAGGTCTAAGACATATGCCACTTTCTTGTAATTCTGCATGATATACTTCATCACATAAGCTTGATTTCTTTTCAGTGTTAGATCAGTCCCAGTGACCTTGACAATCATCCCCAGAAGGTCAAGAAACTCTGGAGCACGGTCTTGCATCTCAGCTGCTCTGAACACAATCTTCTGGATCTGACGAGGGCTGACTTTTAAACACGTGTTTGGATTTCCCATGAACACCTTCAAAGAGATTCCACATAGTCTTGCTATGTAACTCGAAGTATTTGAATTGTTCAACAAGAATCTCTAAGTGTGATTATTTAAATTCTACTTGAATAAGTACCAGCATACCTCCTTCAAAGCGATAGCCAAATCTGATTCCACAATGCGCACATCTAGAAGGATATCAATCCTGTCAAACAGATGAAGCTGAACTCTCTCGTTTTCACGAGCAAGAAGCTTCAGTAGATGCAACGTCTTCTTGAAGATATCCTGCATTCCACCATATTGAGGCTAAAACAACAGATAAGCTTCATATTAAAAGCGAATCTTTTATTAAAAGGTAAGATAAATTACTCAATTTACTCTTGTAAAAATGCTACTCACCAATAGTTTCGAGTCAATGTCTTGTGTAAGAATATCAAATAGAATATTGAGTAGCCCTGAGTAAAAAATAAGGTTTTATAAATAATAAAGATGAATAATCTTCCTACTTAATTAATGACTATTCAAATAATGAAGAAAAAATCCTGAAAAAAGAAATTAAAAATATCATATTTGTTGGTTGTAGTTTACCGTTGCTGATCAGAATATTTTGATTCATGGGATGAGGTTCATCGGGAGTCATGGGTAAATGACAGAATCTGTAATAAAACACTTGGTAGTCAAAATAACACAAAACTGTCTGTTATCCATTACAAAAAGAATGATTTTCAGATTTTATTATTTCTTTACATTCTGGTATACTGTAAAAGATGAAGATATTTATTACAGAAAGTCAGTAGCTTACTCTGCCAGATCGTCCAGAATGTCGCCCATGAGTTTGACCTGTTGCTCGTCTAACTTGGCACGAGCCAGACGGCGTAGGATTGGCATACTCTTCAGGACTTCTCGGTGGACTCGGGCTGAGTCCTGAGTCAGCAAAATCTTAGTAAGGAATGGAATAAGTTCATGTATTTGAATTTTAAGAGGCAATGCATAAAATGTATCCTTTGAAAGCTAGATTTCTTTTCAGCTTTGCCATGTCGATGTGTCTTTTCCTGTTCATGATCAGCTTTAACCCCCTTCCCCGCAGTCACGCATTTTAACGCATAGTAATATTCGTGGGCATCAATTTTCGTGGATTTAGTAAAATTCACAGTTTCGTGGATACGTAAATTCGTGGATAACGGTCCTAACAGAAATGAAAAATTGTCTATCTTTTCATTTTTTCTTTCGTCGTTATGATTTGGCGGGAACATTGTGCCATTTACAATTTTAGGGTACGTAGATATCTTTGAAGAAAATTACTAACAGGAGAAAACTCTTTAATTATTTATTTATCTCCACTGGCTTTTCAAAAGTCGGAACCTTCAACAGTGAATTATACCTTTAATTCGCAAGTGTGGAATACGGACAAAAGTTATGATCGCAAGTGTGGAATACGGACGGTAATTAAGTTGCAACAGGATATTAAAATTAATAACAATTAAGTATAATTTCAATTCACAAAATGGCGTTAGTTACTCATTTTCACATGCACGGCGTGTTTCGGGACTTGACAGAGACATCCAGACCCCTTGTTTAAAGATCTCGGAACAAACACATACACGCGCGATCATGCGCAATGGGTACAACATCCGCTTACTTCGAACGACAATAATTCAGCCATGGACTTTCGCAGCATACATGTATACCCGTTGCCTCATGTATAACAAAAATATGTTTCTAAGCAAACAGATAAAATTCAAATAGATTTAAATTGTATTAATAATTTGTATGAATTTTGCGCAAAAACTATACCCGGGGTATAGCTTTGCTATGCATAGACTATAGAAGATAGTTATTTTACCTTCTGAACTTTATATAGGATACATTTTAACAGAAGTATAAGAATATCTGATACTATTAGATTTTACAGACCTCTGCACAAAGGGAAAGTAACTCCAGTACACTCAGATAGTACCGGAGAGAGGAGAGACGGCTAGCCTTCGTCAGGATGGATTCTCTTTAAAATAATTTCAAAAATGTGAGTATTAATTTTGTAGAAATAAAAGTTACTCTTGAGTCTTATTTGATATTAACCAAGATTGATATAGGTTACAATATTTCATTACTTATGGTGACACCTGTTTTTATTTCTAATACTTTGAAAATCAACCATTCATTGGAATTTAACTCTTATTGCAAAAAAATTACTAATATTGGCTTACTTTTCTTCAAGAGAAAGGTCTAAGACATATGCCACTTTCTTGTAATTCTGCATGATATACTTCATCACATAAGCTTGATTTCTTTTCAGTGTTAGATCAGTCCCAGTGACCTTGACAATCATCCCCAGAAGGTCAAGAAACTCTGGAGCACGGTCTTGCATCTCAGCTGCTCTGAACACAATCTTCTGGATCTGACGAGGGCTGACTTTTAAACACGTGTTTGGATTTCCCATGAACACCTTCAAAGAGATTCCACATAGTCTTGCTATGTAACTCGAAGTATTTGAATTGTTCAACAAGAATCTCTAAGTGTGATTATTTAAATTCTACTTGAATAAGTACCAGCATACCTCCTTCAAAGCGATAGCCAAATCTGATTCCACAATGCGCACATCTAGAAGGATATCAATCCTGTCAAACAGATGAAGCTGAACTCTCTCGTTTTCACGAGCAAGAAGCTTCAGTAGATGCAACGTCTTCTTGAAGATATCCTGCATTCCACCATATTGAGGCTAAAACAACAGATAAGCTTCATATTAAAAGCGAATCTTTTATTAAAAGGTAAGATAAATTACTCAATTTACTCTTGTAAAAATGCTACTCACCAATAGTTTCGAGTCAATGTCTTGTGTAAGAATATCAAATAGAATATTGAGTAGCCCTGAGTAAAAAATAAGGTTTTATAAATAATAAAGATGAATAATCTTCCTACTTAATTAATGACTATTCAAATAATGAAGAAAAAATCCTGAAAAAAGAAATTAAAAATATCATATTTGTTGGTTGTAGTTTACCGTTGCTGATCAGAATATTTTGATTCATGGGATGAGGTTCATCGGGAGTCATGGGTAAATGACAGAATCTGTAATAAAACACTTGGTAGTCAAAATAACACAAAACTGTCTGTTATCCATTACAAAAAGAATGATTTTCAGATTTTATTATTTCTTTACATTCTGGTATACTGTAAAAGATGAAGATATTTATTACAGAAAGTCAGTAGCTTACTCTGCCAGATCGTCCAGAATGTCGCCCATGAGTTTGACCTGTTGCTCGTCTAACTTGGCACGAGCCAGACGGCGTAGGATTGGCATACTCTTCAGGACTTCTCGGTGGACTCGGGCTGAGTCCTGAGTCAGCAAAATCTTAGTAAGGAATGGAATAAGTTCATGTATTTGAATTTTAAGAGGCAATGCATAAAATGTATCCTTTGAAAGCTAGATTTCTTTTCAGCTTTGCCATGTCGATGTGTCTTTTCCTGTTCATGATCAGCTTTAACCCCCTTCCCCGCAGTCACGCATTTTAACGCATATACCATTTCCTATTTCTGACGCAAAATCACGCATTTACCGTTTCCCCGCAATCACGCATTTTCACGCACTTTAAAAAGTTCATTAAATCTTCAATTTATTGCCAAGTTCCAACTATTTCATACTTGCTTAATTTCATAAAATAAGAAAAATTATTTTCTTATTAAAATATTACGTCATGATATTATTTAAGCTAAACTTTAGAGAAACTTGTACCCTGCTAGAAAGTGCTTGCGGGGAAATGGTAACGTAGGCGCGATCATGCGCAATGGGTACAACATCCGCTTACTTCGAACGACAATAATTCAGCCATGGACTTTCGCAGCATACATGTATACCCGTTGCCTCATGTATAACAAAAATATGTTTCTAAGCAAACAGATAAAATTCAAATAGATTTAAATTGTATTAATAATTTGTATGAATTTTGCTTGTTTTTAACGGCAGAGGGTAATAAATTATTTCTATCAGATTTAATGTAATTTGTTGGTTTCACTGTACAGGTTATAATTGGGGTTTGGACACTTAAATTGTTTGAGAAAACAATTAAACACATTTACGCCTGATTATCATCCTATGGCTTTGGGGGTATTTTGCTGATTGGTATATATGCACTGCGTTGACAGATCTACGTGTTATTTGTTTATCTCCGTGCAAAACGTTTTACTAAAACTTTTCTGATAATTATTATTTCCTCATTTTTATAATAATTATTTAAAAAAGGAAAAATAGGTCTGTTGAGGAAAAAAAAAAGGGGTCGGGGTATTTAATATATATTAACGAAAGTCGGCATGGGCTTTTAAAATGTTTATCGTAAATCAAAATGGAGGCACCAAACTTCGTTGAACATTTTATTTCGTGGATCAACTCAACAACGAAATCCACGAAAATTGGTGTTCCACTAATAATGATGAAACCACAGTATACCATTTCCTATTTCTGACGCAAAATCACGCATTTACCGTTTCCCCGCAATCACGCATTTTCACGCACTTTAAAAAGTTCATTAAATCTTCAATTTATTGCCAAGTTCCAACTATTTCATACTTGCTTAATTTCATAAAATAAGAAAAATTATTTTCTAATTAAAATATTACGTCATGATATTATTTAAGCTAAACTTTAGAGAAACTTGTATCCTGCTAGAAAGTGCTTGCGGGGAAATGGTAACGTAATATTTCTATGACGTGAGGATTCAGTTTATTTTGCATAGCAATTTTGTAAGTTGTAAAGTGTTAATATAACTAAGGGATAAAGAACTTTAATTTTTAGGTTATTGAAACTTGTGAATGAATTACCTGTGCCTTGCTTGATAATTTGAACATGTTGGTTTTGGATGAGTACAGTTTGTTGAGTATGTTCAATGATTTAGTAATCATTTTGTTGTATTTGTAACTGGACAGATCCTGCAAAAGTAAATTTGATAGTAGTATTTATTAGATTAAAAATAAAAAAATCTACATTTCTCTTTATACACTTAGAAAAAAAAAGAGTATGTTAAAATAATTTTGAAAATAACTTAAATTCATATAAATAAATTGACTACTAGTATATATATTTATAAATATACTAAAAAGTATATTTTGATATCGTGAAGAAGTTAATACCAATTACATAGAATATATAGATATATAAATTGAAAAGAATTATAACAAAATACTGCATTTGAAAAATTATCAAATTATATGAATATCTTACTAAAAGAATTTTGGTCAGTAAATCCATGTCAAATATGGCAGACTCATTGAACATATTTCGAAGTTCTTTGTTGATTTTTCTCTGGGTTTTCAGGGCACGTCTAAAATCATATTATATTCATAAATTAATAAAATATGGCGAATAGAGAAAAAAACATGATGTGAAAAAATTTTGTTTAAGATTTCCACTGAAAAAAGTCATTCATACTTTGACTGACTATGGGGATCAAAGTCATCAAATAGCATTGGTAACAATACATCTGTTTTGTGTTCCTCACAACATGTTTCCGATACTTTGAACTTGTTAACAAAGCTCTGAAATTTGTAAATTCTTTATTGTAAAATGTGTTTTTCAAATTATTTTTTACATAAATTGGAACAAGAAATCGTGTCATTGTATCTTTAGTAATAGGATTTACATTTACCTGTAATCGTGAATTCCTCTGATAAGTCAACAGTAGATCCAGCACCTCCAGAACTCTACCAAAGTAAAATATTGTGTATAATATTATAAGAATATTATATAGTGGTACAATAATAAAATTAAACCTTATAAACATAAATCATTATAAACGGCGTCTCTTTATGAGTGAAAAATTCTTGAGAGGGACGTTAAACAATAAACAAAAAAAACTATAAAAAAAATGTTCTGTAAAAAGATAAATTCAGCTTTGCCCATACTGAAATTCTTCAAAGTGTAACAATGGATGCATTATATAATTAGAGATTGTAATGTAATGTGAAATTACACGTACTGAAACTTGGCATTAACAATGGCTTCTGTCTCGGGGTTCTGCTTGTATCGCTCCAGAGCTTGATATTTGTTGACTTCTTTAAGTGCTTCCTTTGAATATCCTAGACAACGGCATAAAAAGCCAAAAAATAGTCAATGAGCCTTCTCGGAGGGTTATACAGCAAGTGTCATATTAAGTCAGCTCAAACAATTTGTGCTTTATTATACCTTTGTCCTTGTCTTTAGGAAAAGGGTAGTCTTTACGTCCGTCGAGGAGCTGGAGTAGCGGTGGTAGAAGGTTCTGGACGTCTTCACTGTCTAGGTAGTATCCAAACTTGACAAGATGGTACAGCAGTCTCACTACCTATAACACGGTATCAACGTATAGCTTTATATAAGTCTGGTTGGCAACGAAAGCAAGAGGGGTCCATTTATAACGAGAATAAATTGTAAAAAGACTGTTTAAATTCGTACAACGTATCGTATGTAGATAATAAAGTTTAGAATGCATTACATCCTAAATGCAGAGTGTCTGAAAAGGGATACTAGAATAACAAATTTAAAACTTGATTATTTTTTGGTGGTTTGTGCAACAATAAGAAATAACTAAGGTACCAGTTGTTAAAGGAAGGTGATAATTTATTAAATGTACCTGTTCTATTAACATGTTATGTCCAATCTCACTTGCAATCATGAATTTATTATCTAGAAGAAACTCTGCAATCCAATCACGAAGCACAGGGAAGATGGCTACCAATTCTTTTACCACCTTCAAATGATGAATTTGGAAATAAGTTTTAAAAAAAACCCCACTTAAACAGAATTTAAAAAACAAACTGGAATAACAATAATAATCGTAAAAAACTTACAAAGTCTCCCTGACTTTTTTCCTCGTCTTTTGAGCCAACATATTCATACACAAAGCAGATGTTAGGGTGATCTAAGACAGAGTAGTTGTTTCCAACGTCCACAAATAAGCCTTCAAAAGGGAAATGAAGTGTTCAAACGTCCAAAGATATGAAGGTAAGTAAATAGTTATGTGATTACAATTTAATTTCATACACGTACTTGTAGTAAGGTCACAATATTTAGCCCGAATTGCCTCTGGTAAAATGTCTGACCGCAGGGATAAGAAGGCTTCTTCCCATGTAAGGTATCGTAACTCTTTTGTTATCATGTTAATTGAGTAGTCGTTTCTTCCCTAAGGAATATGAAACTTCATTTCTAACTTTCTTTGAAGTAAAAAAAAAAACGAAAACATATTCCGCCCATACAATATTAAATAGCAATTCATTTTTATTTCAAGAAACAATAGGATACATACATAACAAAGTGCCTTATAGAGGTTCAGTTGATGGATCAGGAAATCATGCTTGTCCTTGTCATAACATTCACAATCCGACTGAAATAATCAATATATATATATATATATTTAATACATTTCTTTTTTCCACAAAAATACACATTGTGCTAAATGTAATCTAGCTTACGTACGTTCACGAATTCGTGCAGCGCTGTCCAAGATCTACCGTGATCTGTTGTGATGTACAAGATGTTTGGTTGCCTATTGATATCCTGTCCACGAGCCGTGAGAAAAATGCCTTTGCCCTTCAAAAGATATCGAGGAATTTATGTGCATCATAAAATGTTGCAATATATCTTTCGTCAATAAGCACTGACTAAAACTCTGAAATCTGACCAAATTGTATATCATTAATTTATAAGGGAAAAGGAGTTTATAATAATTACATTAAAAACTGAACACAATTTTACAATTCGATGAATAATGCTTCTTTATAGTATATATTTCAAAATACATTAAAGTTGTCGTTAGTAATAGCTAAAAAAAATTTTTTTATGAAAATGCGGCAGTTCATTTCCAAAGCAATGGAATACCTGCTCAACTTGCATCCATCTTTTGACGATGTATGACTGGTTGTTTGGTATAGCAATATCATCGCAGACACACAGTACGTGGAGTAAGTCCAAAAACCTATAGTTCTGTAACGATAGGAGGACAATGATTAAGTCCGTAACTTTGTTCGTATTCTAACATTTAGTTTAAAGACACAATTTTCGAACCTGTGTTTTTTGCAGGAGGCCGATAAATTCATCTATTTGTTCGTGAGTAATTCTGTCCACGATTTTTCGTTTGTCTCGGATCAGCTCGACTATCATCTGTGCAACATTCAATCCTATCCCACCCTACAGGCAAAAATGAAATAAGTTCAGGTACATGTTTTTATCTAATATTGAATTCAAATTTAGAATGAAAATTTTGTGTACCTTTTGTGTAAACTGGGTTTGAAAGAACTCGATGTACTTCGCGAAGTAAAGCGCATTCTTTCTGCTCTTTCCGATCATGTAGGTATACAGAATTTCATATGCTTCTTTAAATACTTGAATGAGGTTCATTTCATCTACAGCACCATCCAGCGGACATTGTAGGATTTTCACAAGCAAATCAATCACCTACAAAAAAAACTTTTATATGAACTATGCCTCCCTTTATATATTAAACTATACAAGTAAATAATAAGAATCTTGCAAATCTAATTTACTCTTCCTGTTTACATGTATATAAAGCCTTAGTGAATCTAACTCTAGAAAATTACTTTGAGTTGAACATACTACTCACAAGTATTTCATTGTATTTTATAATTACAGAAGGACTAGGCACAAGGACTGAAAACTTATTAATCTTCTCCCTAAAAAATGACTTTCGCGAAGCTTTATAAAAAAACCTGCTATTTGAACACGACTTTTCTGAAGTGTCAATAGTTTTGATGATACTGATAGTTATGAAAAAACAGAAAACGTTTCCATTTTTGACTTTATTTGACTTGAAATAAACAAAGCATTGGAACTGGTAATAAAGCCAATGAACAGGTTCTTTTATTCAGAGTTTAACAAATCTTACCCTTAAGTTTCTCATTAACTTTTGTCTATTCTTGCTTGGAACATCCTTTATCGTCATGAACTTTCTGAGATCCGTCATTGCCTACAAAGTATATGTATACAGTACTCTCTACTCAAATTCAAATCACTTTATAATGATGCATGTTCTATTTACTTACTGTCAGGACAATATGCGTCTTCTTCGCATTCAGAACAATATTTGCCTCTCTCTATGCAAGGTAAGAAAAAAATAATTATGCACATTGACGGAGAAAAAGAAGTTAATAAGAACATTACGACTATTAAGACAACAGACCAATCTTTCATGAAAAAGAACTTACATCTTTGATGAAAGAACTTGTATTTTTGATAAAAGAACTATCGTTTTTGGAAGAGAGAACTTACATCTTTGAGGAAAGACCTTACACCTTTGAGGAAAGAATTTACATCTTTGGATGAGAGAACTTACGTCTTTGATGAGAAAACTTACGTCTTTGATAAGATTAAGTAGAAAGGGCACCATTCCCGCTACGTAGTTGAATTCATCCACCTGACATTTCTCCACTCTCTGGATTGTAAAGGCGTCATCGTACTGACTCTCTCCACTCGCTGCCACCTGTAACAATCAAGCCGTCACATTAGCAGATAGGACTGACACACATGAGTGTCTGATTATGTTTTAATTTTGTGATTGTACCTTTCTAACTTGTGCCGAGTCCCACATCAGACCACGAAGAGTTTGGTCGTTACCTGCTTCCATCTCTCTGAACTTTCTTCTTATATAATCTTCGTCTATTTAAAATGCACAAAAACTTTTTCTTTTACAATAGTCTTTCTCTTATTTAATATTTTCGGTGCGAAAACTATGTTGTTTAGCTTTGAAAAAGAAAAGAAGTGTACCTTTCAATGCATGAAGCCAAAATCCAGAAAGCACATGCTCAATTCTACAATAACTTTCAAAATGAATTTCGTCTCTCTCCTAGAAATAATAAAAAAAAAACCAAAAGAACACCATTTTATTAAGATTCAGAAGAATTAATCACCAAGAGAAAATATGTTTTATCATAATGATTCTGTTTATTTTTTATTCTTCAAAAAGAATGGAGTAGGGATATCGTGTTCCGTGTTTTTTTTTTATGATCCTATAGCATCCGAGTAGGGATGCTGTAGATTATAATATCATAATAATATAGTGTATCTCTTTTTATGCTCTTACGCTGAGCACGGAGTAGAGTCGGAACACTGTTCTTGGGTCTTCGTTGTCGTCTGTGAGTGAGATCTCTGTGGTTCCGTCAATACAGAGATACTTTCTTGTGGTCATGTGTCTCAAACGAACCTGCTGCTCCCATCGGAGAACATCACCTAATTTACAAAATTATGTTTTATTTTACATCGAACATATTTTGACAAGAAACATATTTTAAGAGTTCATGTGTTCATTATTAAGTTTAAAGTATTGCTAAATGGGTTGCTTCGAGGTTGAAAAAAATACTATTGTTATTTGATCTTATATATTCACTAAATCTCTGTCCTCTTAAATAAACAATTTTCAAGAAAAAAGGGTAATACTTCATGAAATACAATTATTTTGAAAATTTTCAAATGGAATAAATGAAATTTAGATAAAAATTCTAAAATTATTATATATTTTATCTTCAGTAGTCAATTTCATCATATCATTTATGTAAAAAAAAGAGGGACTCTTGTCTTGTACCATTTAATATGCCACTTTCTGCTTCAATCTGCCAAAATGTATTCCCAGACGTGGGAGGCGACAGTGTCCTAGGCTTGTGTTGATCCATGACACGAATTCTAAAATGCACTGTGAAACAAAAAGATTCATTATATTAAAAAGAATACCAATGGTCAATTTTACAATGTGTGCTTTTAATCAATAAATTGTGCCTTTTTACTACATAACACGGGTCTGTTTTACACATCCATTAGTAATTAATTAGTACCATCCTCTGTGACCTCTTCATTAAACAGTCCCTCCGCGACCATATATGCTTCCAGTTCTTTGTGAAACAGCCGTACCACGCTTCCGCCCTACAATAGAGACCACATCACTCCATTAGCATTTATCATGAACAAGATTGCAGAGAAAAGTGAACAATTGGCAATATCAATGTTTTAACCAGCCTTCTAAATTCTCTTTATACAAAAAATGATTAGTTTATGGTTCCTGATTCTAGTATTTACGATGTAAAGAATATTATAATTGAATTAAATGATAAACATTACAAAGTAATTCTTATAATGGACATTCCTTTTATTAGATTCTTTACCCGGACATATTGATCGTGTTCGGAAATCCCTTTGTGGTATCGGACGAGGGAGAATCCCGATCTCTCTACTCCAAGGTTCACTTCCGATCTGTACAATAAACATTGTCAGTTTCAAATTCCTTTTTAAAATTTGAAATTAAAACAAAGAAAGGAAAACAGCGTTATTTCTACGTCAGAATATGACTAAACTTAATACTTTAAACATTCCATCATTGGAATGTCTTTTAATTTATTGAAGACATTTCATTTTATCTTAATCGATGATAACTTAGAGGGTAGTTTAATTTTTGTATTAAATTATCTTACCCATATATGGAATGGTCAATTTGATAAGGACAACTGGCATGAAAGAAATGTCCTGGAGATTTGATGCTCTCAAAAACAATCTGATCATAGATCTGAACCTGATAATAGATGAATACAAATGAATAAAAAAAGCTTTTAACTTTAACATGACTGAGAACGAGAGATACTCTAATGAAATTATATTGGAAGATAAGGTTAGATTTGTTAAACCTACCACTTCTCCTTCCGATTTGACTTTGTATTGAGGCAGGATTCTGAATTGTGCATTCTTTGCATTGAATTCATTTAACATCACCTTGAAATAAAAGAATATTTCTGCACACAAGAACAAATGTCTTCTAACATGTAAAGATTATGTCATTCAGAAGTCAATGATAGCAAATAAAATATTCAAGTTACCCTTATGTTTAACCTCAAAAGGTGAAATGTTTTTATGTTGCCCCTGCAAATTCTGAAAACTTCGAATACGTCGTGGAAAACATCAAAAGTATTTTTCCTTCCTTTTTTTTTTTTTTTGCTTTCTTTATATCAAACTACAATTATTGAAGATTCAACGCTAATTTGAGTCGGTATCTTCAAAGTTAATGGGCATTTTCGAGTTTGTGATACGATTAAAATAGGCAAAAAAGGTAAAAATAGACAAAAATAAGGTTTCATGGCTATTCTGTAAGAAAACTTCTTATCCGTACATATTTTTTTATCAAGCTAAATAGATTATTTTTCTTGAGTCGAAGGTCAATTAAGATGGTGGTATAGTGCACGTTATTTTCTGCTGTTACAATTACTTTCTAAGTATAATTTTTCTAATGCCCAACATTTTACAAAAATGTTGATGGTATTCAAAAAGAAATCGGTATAAAAGGACACTTGGCAATTAGTCCAAAAGGGGTGGGGGGGTTAAAAAGTCTCGTTTTTCCCGAGAAGGAAAAACAAGAGGCCCACGGGCCTTATAGGTCACCTGAGTATTGTGTTACAACTTTCAAACAATTAAATTTTGTTCGTGTTTTAAACCAGAGGCCATGAAATTCACAATTTAGAAAGAGGCACCATTGCTTAACATAACTATTAATTTAGCATGCTTACTCTATTTATTTAATATTCAGAGATAGATCAGAGTATTAACAAAGAGAAAATGCACTTCCACTTAATACCCAGTTGCACCTCACCCCAAAAGAACCACTAACCCAGGGGCCACATATTTCAAAATTTGGCAAATTTTATCATAAAATGGTTGATTAATACCAAAGAGCAGATTTCAAAGCATTGATTTATTTTCAGACTGTGTAACCCCCCCCCCCCTAACTCAAGGGGTATAAAAAATCCACTTTGCTAGATGCACCTTTCTTCATCATTAAGATATATACTTGGATCATTGGCATAAAACCCAGGAGCAAAGGAAAATATTTTCAAAGAATTAATGTATTTTTACTATATATATAATCAATAGAGCCCCGCTTTAACACCAGAACCCATGACCCTGGGGCCATAAAATTCACAAATATGGTAGAGGCACTCTTGCTCATCATAACTATGTACTTAGTTAGTTTATTTAATACCTAGAAGCAGAGAAGAAGATTTTCAAAGAATTTATGCATTTTCACTATATAATCAATAGAGCCCTGCCCTAACACCAGAACCCCTGACCCTGGGGCCATAAAATTCACAATCTGGAAGAGGTACTCTTGCTCATCATAACTATGTACTGAGTTAGTTTATTTAATATCCAGGAGCAGAGAAGAAGATTTTCAAAGAATAAAATAATGCATTTTCACTATATAATCAATAGAGCCCTGCCTTGACACCAGAACCCATGACCCAGGGGCCATAAAATTCACAAATCTGGAAGAGGCACTCTTGCTCATCATAACTATGTACTTAGTTAGATTATTTAATACCCAGGAGCAGAGAAGAAGATTTTCAAAGAATAAATGCATTTTCACTATATAATCAATAGAGCCCCGCCCTAACACCAGAACCCCTGACCCTGGTGCCATAAAATTCACAAATCTGGAAGAGGCACTCTTGCTCATCATAACTATGTACTTAGATAGTTTATTTAATACCCAGGAGCAGAGCAGAAGATTTTCAAAGAATAAATGCATTTTCACTATATATTCAATAGAGCCCCGCCCTAACACCAGGACCCCTGACCCTGGGGCCATAAAATTCACAAATCTGGAAGAGGCATTCTTGCTCATCATAACTATGTACTTAGTTAGTTTATTTAATACCCAGCAGCAGAGAAGAAGATTTTCAAAGAATTTATGCATTTTCACTATATATACTATTTAGCCCCACCCTAGCACTTGAACCCCTGACCCAGGAGCCATGAATTTCACAATTTTGGTAGAGGACTCAATGCTGATTACAATCATGCAAACAGTTTGCCTGCTTGATGTCCAGGAGTAAAGAAGAAGATTTTTAAAGAATGCAATAATTTTAGTGCTTTTGGCCCCACCCCTCAGGCCCCAGGGGGGAGGCAGGAAGCATGAAATTCACAATTTCTGTTCCCCTTCACCCATAGATGCTGTATACCAAATTTGGTTGAATTTGGTTCAGTGGTTTCAGTGAAGAAGCTGAAAATGTCCAAATGTTAACACGCGACGCACGACGGACGACGGACGACGCACGACGACGGACGAAAACGGATAGCAATAGGTCACTCAGGTGACCTAAAAATCGATTTTCCGTACATTTGAAATATAATGAAGCAAATATACTGTTACTTAAAAAATTGCACAATTCTCATCAAATGTTTAAACGAATGGTTTCACTTTATTTTGAAACACAGTAACTAGTTAATGTTTAATGAGTTTTAAAAGCTATATTAGAACTTTAATGAAACTTAATAGGATTATTTACAGACAGCTGACAATATTATTGTTCATTGACCGAGTCGTGTAATTAATTCATAAAAGTTTCATAAAATGAGTTGCTTTTTTAAATGAGACATTACAATTAGTAAATTAAATATTGATTGTATGGCTTTTTCAGCATCTTTATGCTTTTTCAAAGAACATGACAGGATATACATCATATGGCGTCGATTTCTGTTTAACTTCACAGAAGTTATGATCAATGTTGTCAATATTTATTCGTCGAAGTTCATTGTTAGAGACCCTGTTTTTGTGTCTCTTGTGCTCTTAAATTATTGCATCGCTAACAAGGGAAACCGAATATGGAGGGTGAAAAAACATATGTCAGTTATTACACGGGGAGATTTCTCTTGGGTTCGCATCAGAAGTCGTCGAGAAGGGGTATACACACAACCTCAATAACGTAGAATAGGTACATTGTCTTCCTGTTGCTATTTTGAAAAAGTTTCTAAGCTTTTATTACTAAAGAACACAATTATTTATACAGTATTTGTACATTTTTCCCTTCTGTTTATTTGTTAATGTAAAACTTTTTTATATCAATTATATATGTCCGGTTGATTCTAATAATCATATCATCTCCCCTTCAAGTTATAATTATAATTGAAACTGTTTCCTGTAGGAATCCAACATTTAAACAGGAAAAAAGGGGTATTTAAAGAGTGATGGTACGTTAAATTAAATTTAAACACAGTTCGTTTTGTAATTTACAATGACATCATCAAACCTACCATCATGTTGTTTTTGTCCTGTTGACTCGTCTGGGAGGTACACATATGTACATACTTATTGGTAAATACATGCTTCAACTAAAATATTTTGAAAAATAATTAAAAATATGAAAAATGCAAAACAGTTTAAGTTCTTACATTCATATACATTTTTTCCTGCTTATTTATTTTATCTGTTTACATTTATTTTCTGAAATAATATATTTGTCTTTAAGAAAGATATTACACAAGTTCTACATATTGTTTTTATTTATTTTTCTTAAATACCTGCACTATTTCGCCATAACGAACTCTTTTGTTCATCTGCCGTTTCTGTTCCGCGGCGTTGTCTGCATTTTCAGCTTCCGCTGCATGCTACGTGAAACAAATTTAAAGAGAAAAACAAAAAAGTCATGATGGATATCAAAATGATTAAGAGATCGTTTTAGTAAATCAAAAGGAAAAAAACAGTAGAATACCTTTGCTTGAGCTAAAAGAACCTTGTCTTGCTCTTTGACACATGTTGTCAAGTCTGTTGTTGATGACGTGATTTCGGCACTTTGATTTGCCAACAACTTCCGAAGTTTCTTGCTTAGTTTGTATCGGTTTTGGATGCATATTTCAAATACCACAGCTGAAGAAAAGGAAATAGCTCGGTAAGTACCAGTAAGCCAAACAAAAGAATTTTATTTGTTGTACTTATCTGTATTTAGTTGTTGTACTTATCTGTTTGTTTTTTTTATTGCTTTTACCTTGCGCGTTTGGAATCTTGGAAGGCTTCTCTCGGTCTTGGTTTATGTAAATATGTAGACCATTGTGCATAGAACTGAAAATACATTGATACGTTATCCACTAAATCTTAATGTTAATTATTTTTACAATCTAAGTTTTAATGTTCCGTCTACAATTATAATTTAACTGATATGAAATTACACAATCAAAATAGATCAAATTTCTTAAAGAAAATAGTCATTTTGATATCGAACACTATTAGCTAATGAAATAAATAGAAGCTGTCCGAAAACAGTATTTAGATCAAGGACAATCAGAAAGAATATAACAGTAGATAATCACTTAATATCTTCATACGAGAAGAGACCAGTCAAATATTTGTGGAGCGTAGGCTGATATTTTAGATGAATTCTAAGCCCAAGATAATTGTCGACAACGATAAACAAAATCAGAAGAGTGCGTGCACCAGAGTCAATCTTGCCGATCGGTTCTGCTTTGCATTAATTTTTGTGTCACTTACTTTATTTTGTCTCTGATTCATATTTTTCAGATAATATGCAAAAGTTAATATAAAGTTATACATGTCCAATGTCGCAAGAGGTGCCAGAACAAAAAAAGATCCCTCCCTGCTCAATGGTCCTGAGTGCTAAGCATAGGTCTGAAATTTGCAGCCCTGTATTGGCAATATTAATGCATATGAAACGATTTCACGAATTTTTAAAAAAGAAAAATAATCAAACCGATAAATTTTCGATCGGGAAATATGAATTTGTATATAAAAGTAATGGATAAGATTTGCTTGTTTGTTTTATTGTTCTTTTTGTCCCCTTAAACAAGTTTCACTCATGTTAGGCGCCATGACATTCCAGTGGAGGGCTGTAAATTTCGACCTATATTCGGCTCGAAGGATTTTGGGCAGTACGGGAACGTGACACAACCTGTAGAAACACGGAACATCGGGTTAATACAGTTTCAAAAAAGGACCGATGTTGTGGAGTAACCTCTTTTCCTCAGTAGTGAGATACAGTACGTCTCGCTCTTCATTGAAGAGTCATGTATCCTTGTTGAAGTCCAACTCCAGAGAGAGTGAGACTACCGCCTCTCTTAACCATAACAAACGACGAATTTTATATTGAAATTTGGTTTAATTTTTCAATTTAATAATAAGAAAGATTAAAATCTCAGAGTGAATTTTCTCTTTAAGAATTGTACTGAGTTGTCCTTCATGGAAGGCCGTTTGACGAAATAAAGTTGCATTCTTTGCACTTAAAATACATAAAAAATGATTTACAAGTTTCAATCAAAAGACAAGGAAAGAACTCGGCAAGAAATTATTGACAAAGCAATAAAAGATAGCCTTTTCTAAATAAAAACAATAATCTAATATACACGACCGCGAGGATAAGCCGGTACTTTGGGAATCATTCAGTAAAAGGGCTTGAATAAATGATGGTCTTATGCAATTTAATGACCACATCTAAGTACATGTTTCTGAGAGTTCTACAATAATATGTTTACAACAAGACAAACTTATCATTCCGATGCATATTATATCAGCCAAGAACCATATAACTTTTCTAAATTTTCTTTCCCATTGTTTAAAGTAAAGAGAATAATGCACAAATTACTGTATCTCTAAAAAGCTTTTCTACAAAAATTATTTTACATAGAGAGCAACATCGCCTTGAAAAGTACATGTATTTGAGAGTTGTCCCAAAATTTCATAGACTGATCTCACATCTTTTAAAGAAATTATCATTGCATACATTTTTTCTTTGCGTACAAAGTGCATTGTTGATTAATAAATACGAACTTTTATAATGACTTTGAAAAAAATGCGAGTATAAAAAGTTTTTTGCATCCCTAACATTATAAGTAGCTTTTAATAACTTTTCGCAAAACACCTTCAAACTCAACGAAGATTGCGCTAAAAATTTAGTAAATAGTAACAGATCTTATTTGCAAGGTCGTGCATACATATAGATTTCCTCTAATAGCTATGGCAATTTCACATAAGGAAAATTTACGCAGCGAGAACTTTGTGTTGATTGCTTAATTGTATGTTGTTTTAGATCCCGTTCGATAGTTTCTTTACACATTCAGAGACGCCGCCATTGCAAATTAAAATTGCAAAATTATTTTGCTTAAAACCATTCTGACTATGCACACGAGAACTCTCAAGTTGATATTAAAAAGATGCTTAAGTTTTGATTGACTTAGTTTCTGAAGACCAGGTATCTCTATGAATTCATTTTGCTTGTTGTCAAAGACGGTCTTTTACGTTTGGATAGTTTTTTGCAGTGGGAGGTTTGATTGAACTGAAGGCCCCTGTTGCCTTCATGTTAAAATCTGTGTTGGGCAAAAAAGCTTTACCATACTGTATACCATAAATGTCGACAAAGGACATTTTCAATCAAATCCACATTATTGGCTTTGCAAAAGTTTTCATGAATGTACTTTGTTTATACTTTATCTAAATATATTATAATAATTGATAATACATATATATCTATATACAAAAAAGAAGATGCGTGAAATAAATATGTAAGCAACAAGTCCACAAGTTATACATTGTCAGTATATGTTTTTCACATCATAGGTTTATATCATTTACCGGATAACCTTTATTTCTCCTTTTTCAAATAGTCCTACCCACAACCTCCCCTCACTGTCCACACTCAGTCCACAGGGCTTGTGTATTCCACACCTTTCTTGACATTTCAAGAACTCTCCGTCTTGGTTAAGAATGTGCAGACAGTCACTTCTATAATCTGCCACAATGATCTGACTCATGGAGTCTGTCACAATTTTTCTTGGAACAAACCCCTTCCTCCTTCCGGCTGGTCTACCAGCGTATCGGAATCGCACTCTTCCCGATTTGTCAACCACGACAACGGTCTGAGCATTTATATCAGAAACACAAATGTCTCCATTGTTGTTCTCTGCAATAAAAGGCACCAATTTACCACTTGCAAAATAGCTTTTCCATTTTCATCTTTAAATAATTCCTGCTTTACTTCCTGTTCATGATAGCGGGCAATCATCTTTTGCTGTTTATAACTTAGAGTGACCAGTATGTTCCCTGACTTTGTACAGCTCAATCCTTCTGGAACCCATTCTTGCGGTGTTTTGATCAATATCTCTATCCTCCCGCGTCTGACAATGTTCACAGTTCTATCTTCAGAACTACTGTATATCAGTTCCCCCTCCCTTGTTAGTGATATATCACTAGGATAGATTTGCTGTGTTAGGACAAGGATCTGCTCTACAGATCCGTATATGTTCACACATCTCACAGCTTTATCTAAACCACTAACCCAAGCTTTATCTCCTCTGACAGCCACCACTCTATGTAGAGGTTTCACTCCAGTTGGAATTGTTGCAATAACTCTGACTTTGTCTAACAACTCTCTCGTCGATGAAAAAAATACTTTTTCGTTCAGACTGGATAGCGATATCTGTTTCAGGGTTGCCTTGTATTTTTCTAGCTCTATACTGAATTCTCTCCCTTGGACTGTATTCGTCTTCAGGGAAGGAATCGTACCAGCAGTATCTGCAAGAGAGTTCCTGTATTCTCTGAGGTTTGATTTGTGGTTGGTGACTTCAGAAACTTTATTGGACTTCATGATCTCTTTGTTTCTTTTAACTGTTTGGAGGATTTCTGGAATCATGTTTCTGAGTTTAGATTGGTTAGCTTTTAGTACAGCCAGGTGGTTTTCTCTCATGGATGTGATCAAAGTTCTGAATTTATTAAAGATGCTGTCTACTTCTCGATGCCACACTGTTCTCTGTTTCTCTGTTTCTTTTTCGAGATCAAAATATTTTTCCAAACATAAAGTTATATCCCTGTCACTATCTTCGTTTTTCTTTTTGTATTTTGGAATAATGCTGGATTCAATCTCCAGAGTTTCCTTTTGGATTTCCTTTTTCTTGTCGTTGAAGATGTTTGGCATGTCTTTCACGTTATGTCCATTATGGGAAGTGATGACACATTTCATGCAGACGGGGGCATCGCACTGTTGACAATGGGCCTCGCATCTCTGGTGGGGGTGGAAGTCACACTCAGGAAACACCAGTTGTATCTTTCTGTTTGTAAAAGGAACAATGTCGTGTGTGAGAGACTGGTGCTGGTTGACATGTTTACTGACACAGTCCACACATAAACTGACTTGGCAATTGTTACAAAACTGTTGGGTGGAGTTGTCACAAAGGTCATACGTTATTATCTCCTGGGCCCAGGAAATGGGTGTAGCCATTTCGTTACTTGGTTGTCAAAACTCAATCTGTGAATAGTTTATGCAATAAATTTTTAAAATACATGTTGTTTCCAATACATTCTTTTTTTAACATGTTGAAATTTTCAACTTTTGGTCAAAGTAAAGTTAAGTCATCAGCTCACCACACCTCACAAAACTTACACTTTGAAAAGGTTAGGGACCATTGCTTAATCTGCTTCTTTTTAAAATATTTCATTCTTATCTTAATGATTACTAGTATTTATTTGTTTTTCAACCTAAAACAACTTCTTCTATTTAACCATTGCAAATTTCTTAATCACGTGTTAACTAAGTACGAGGGTTGTCCCAAAATTCCGTAGACAAGCGTTGTTTTTTAGGAACCTTATGTCATACATTAATGAAACTTCGTATATAGATTAAACAAACACTATCTAATGGATTTATTGACAAATATGGAGTAACGACACAAATTATTCCCATTTAAAAGACATATTTCATTGTCTGGTGTAGGAAAGCGGCGCAATACCCAAAAGTTGCCATTAAAATTTGGTATATCATATTTAAAATCCTAAGGAAAATTAATTACTACCTCATATTTTTTAATGGAAATGAAAATTCTTAATGTTGCTTTATTAACTATATTTCCTCAAATTTTGGTGCTATTGCTTTGATAAATATGAATTTCATAACGTTTTATATACATGGGGTTGAAATCCGAATTTTTCTGCGTTGGCCCAGGCGGCGCACTGGACTAGGATCAAGTGTTTTAATCGTGAATTCACTCTTACAGAAATGTACCAGTCATAAATGTTTGGTTGACTAGGAAACTTTTTCTCGTCCATAGTATTTAAAATGACTAAAACGGTTTCTCTATGTATATGTGAATAACAGTAACTAAAATAAAAGACAGTGCAGAGAAATGGGCAAGAGTTCCATTGTGCAAATCCATTAGGGAAAACAGACGAAAAGCCAGTAGAAATATAGAGTTTTCAAATTATTATTATTTTATACCTGTACATGCATATACTTTGTTTTACATATTTTAATGTTTGATCATATCATAGTAATTAAGATATTTTACATTTATAACCATAACCGTTTCGTCTAATTTAAGAATTTGATTCTAGTAACTAAAATATTTTCTCCAAAAATTTGAACCGTTGACTATTGTACTTTTTGACGTTGGAGATTGCTCCGGGTGTCAGAGAACTATGTCACTTCACATGTTATTACTCGAAAAGTTTTCAAGTCAACATGATAAAACTTCGTAATCTATCTGCCAAGAACATGCTTTATCCACCCTGAAAATTTTATAAAGATACGTTAATTTCTTAAAAAGATATGAGCTCAGTCTACGAGATTTTGGGACAACCCTCGTACGTCATTTAATGTTTACTTATTTTGAATGTTCTCCCCTTAGAAAATGGTGTGATCGTTCATTTGAACAAACTCAAAACTTTGAGAATACTACATTCAATTTGTTTATTTTGACTGACATATAGACCGATCAAAAAAGGATTATTGCAACTCCATTGTACTCGATCTTATTTCTTGTATGAGAGAGGTCCACGAGTTTTTTGTTTGTTTTTTGGGGGGATGCACTTTTTATGTTTGTATTCTTTATATGATGTATTGAAAGCTGTCACTTAGTCCAATTCATCTTTTGATTTATTAAGGATGCTGTGATTGGTTATTTTATCCAAACATGAGGCTGCACCTTCAAAATTCTAAGATTTAATGAAGGTTATGAATTCATGAATATCTTTCCTCAATTAAAACAGCCAAAATTAAATACCCAAAATTTTTAAGATTTACACTATTAAAAACGACGAAAATACAACACAGAATCATACCCCAGTATATTTATTGAGCAGGCTTTACTTGCGAACAATAAGCTTTCAAAGACACCTTTTTCATATTGTCCAAATGGTACACGTATATTCAATAGTAAGAATTTGACACTCTTGTGCAGTGATAAATTTAACTAAGCTGGAAAAATAGAGATTGAAGTGTGTGTTGTATTGATGCAAACCTGGATAAGTTTAAGGAACACCAAAACTTCCATTCGAGGTAGATCAACATGCAATATATATACAGTGTATGAAAAATATCAGATTTTCACTAGAACTTTTTACTATCAGTTAAACTTTCATTCAATATTTCATTGAGAAACATAATTGTTTAATTTCTCTATGCAAAAATACGACAAAAAGACATTTGACTATCTGTTAATTATCCATATGCATGCCACGCCTTACCAACAACGCTCAGTGCTTATACTGTATGGAACAGTAACAAAGATTAACATAACAGAAATCTAAACAGCTGTTGGTATATTCATTTTATATACAGCACCACCGGAGGACAAGAAAATTATACTTATTCATTCGAACGAAGTAAAACTCATATTTTTCGAAGGCAAAAAAAGTATCCCATCGGACATCAGAATTAATTCTTTCAAACAAATTTTATCAACCCTTCGGTGGCACCGTAATTTTCATTTGAAATATCTACAAATCATTTTTGCTACAAACTAATTTGGTTTTAATGCTGTTGAAAATATAAAATTATAATAAAACCCTGAATCTGTGACCACAACTAAAGTGAAATTGTAGATAATTAATATTTTGATTATAACTAAAGTCAAATTATAGACTTAAATTTTTTTGATTTTGATTTAACTTGCATGTTTTCAAGTATGCAATTTAATATCACGTATCTATTAAATAAAGCATGTTAGGTTAATTTATATGTGTTACTAGTGATACAATTGTTTGTGTGTGTGTAAGGGTGTATTTGTGAGGGTGTGTGAGGGTGTGTGTGTGTGTGTGTGTGTGAAGAGGAGAAATAGCTGACCTGGACTGTAAGCTGTAGACATAACCCTCTGTTTCCACGGAATACAGCGCTATAGAGTCTCCGATACACAGGTAGTCACCGGCAGTGGTATTGCTGAGAAGAGCCATAGTAACAGGGAGTATTCTATGATCTGTTAAATCAAGAAAAACGGGATATCATATAGACTTTTTAACCCTAACTTAAAAAATCACAAAACTAAACAAAATCTAAACACAAATCTTCATTGGTACTGTGAAAATGTGTTAATCAAAGCTTTACAAAAAATATATTACATTTTTAAAAATGTTAATAACATTAAAAGTTTGACTTTTCAACTCCCTTTACAGTCATTTCCAAAAAAAAAATGAAGACTAAACTTTATGGTATTATATAATGCTTCCTAAAATAAAAAAAAATACCGATTTATCAATATTTTCATTTCTTGATCATCTACACACGCCCATGCACTCAAGTATTCTGACATTAATATTCAAATAATATCGAGTTCCTTATTGGAACTAATCTATGTTTTCTCCGAAGAGACAATGTCGTCTTCAAACAACCTGTTCGAGTTCCCATTGGATTGCAATTATTAGGAATTCCTATAAGTACTTATCTTGCTCCCTTCTTTGCAAAACAGGAGGTCGTAACATAAAGCGCACTTAAGTCTAAGACCGCGTTAAAGTAAAATTTCAGTGCAATCTAATACTTAAGACGAAATCCAAAAACGTGCCAAAATTTAATTTAGGCAAAACTCAGGCGGCTGGTGCTCCCTGTCACGGCCGTGAAACAACAGCAAAATCCGTAAATAATTCAGCGAGTAAACAATGGTCAAGGATAAGTATGAAAATTGTCAGTCAGCAATTGACTTCAATATAAGTTGTATTTGCTTACAAGCTCATTTTGTCGACCAAAGAACTCGCGAATAGTTTACTTAAAACGAGACTGCTGATATTTTTGTTCAATCAACTTCTTTGTGAGTAAATTACATCGTTTTAGAAATTGTTTGTGAACTCATCACGGTTACCATAAAGCTTTTTGTTAGGTTACCTTTAACGTCTTTTTCTAGTAAAGTATCTAAGGCATATAAATGTCAGCCTCTTTGGTATATTACTATAGTATTCCAAGCTCACCGGGATTTATTGTGTACATATGAATTTAAATAACAATTGATGATTGATAATTCGTCGATATATCTGAAAGTCGAGTTGATGGCCTTAACAAGTGTTTTCTTTTCTTATCTTTGAGATTTTAGATAAAAATATTACTTTATATGAATAAAAGAATGTCTGTTAAGGATATCCGATCCTCAGTTATGATGGATAAGTCCAAAAATTAATATTTAATTTGAAATGCATCAAAATAAAGTTTGAAAATGAATTTTTTTCATGCAACAATTTTCATTTTATTCATCTTTATAAGATTCCAGGTTTTTGGAAGTCTTAGAAAAGGTTTTATAAAAGTTGACATTTGTACCCTATAAAAAAAGGAAAACAAATACATACAGTTTTAGAGAAATAAGATTTTCTTGAATCCAGCCTTAGATACCAATGCTTAATAGCATGATATGAAAGAAGAAGTGATTTGTGGTGTCTTGCAATGATAGCAAAAGCCTTTTACACTTTGTATTATAAAATTCATAACGGAAAAAGAAGACAAAAAATGCAAAATAAGTATAAAAATCATGACAATTTCTCTGAATGCCTTGATACCTATCGTTTTTTAACCTAAAATATATTTGTTAATCAATTTGTAATTAGAAAATACATTGCTAATATCCCAATTCGCCTTTTCTGCAAAAATATTGAGATTTGACAATTTTCACTATATATTATGATTACCTTTAATCTTTAATTTTAAAGAAATACTGTGGATAAATTTACATAACTTTGTGACTTCAGAGATACTTTTATGAGTATTTTCGATTACTTAACTGCTAATCTTATAAACCTGAGGATCGGACTACCTTGAAACAAAAAAATTATAAAACGAATTCAACTTCCTTGATTTTCCGTTAAGAAAAAAAATATTTTAGCGGCTTAATACCACCCTTATAAAAAGTAGACAGAGAATAAACAAACGTGTTTTCTGTACGGAAACACAGACGAGGAAATGAAATCAATTACACCTTTGTATCTTCTTTATGAGAATCTGATTAATACGCAATCCTTTCTCCAAATATCTGTTTCATCTTTTACGCAAAGCTAACTTCATTATGGTCAATTTTGAGGGGAAAAGGAAAAAGAAAAGATATTGATAAGCATTTATCATCCCGATCTGGATGTGTAGATCATTTCATGTCATATTTATTGTGCAAATTTCATGAAATAGCGAATGGTTTTTTACTCGACACTGATATAATGAATTGCAATGTAAAACTAGACAGTTTACGTACCTTAAATGTTACTGTGAAACTTTTTTCAAAAATGTTCTCTGAGAACATCTTTATAATGAAGTATTCTTTATGCCTTCGGCTTAATTCACACTGAACAAAATATAGGAGATTTTTAAGCTTCTTATTTAAGCATGTTGATTAATTTTAGCTCTTTAATTCTTCTAAGGAAAAAGAAATAAAACAAAGGATTACGAGTATATCAAAAAAATTTCTAGCAAAGAGATGCCAGTTTTAATACCTTATATCTTTTCAATATCACTTATGTTCACGATTTTTTTTAACAATTTGATAACGAAATTGTTTTGATATTTTGAAATTTGCATAGAAAACAAATGCATTACCAAAGGCAGTAATGGATTTTTTTCTTTTATTTAACAATGTACACAAAAGCACTTATAAACATATACTTCTCTAAAATTTAAAATAAGAATAAAAAAAAATCAACTCGACATTTAGCTATAACGATTACGTATTGTTAATTGACAATGGTTATTTCCATACGATATCCCGGTGAACTTGAAATACAAGATACCACAGAGTCCGACACATTTGTTTCAAATTTGGATATTTTACTTGAAAAAGACCTTAATAGTAATCTCAGAACCAAGCTGTATGATTAACGTGATGACTTTAACTTTTCAGCCGTCAATTTTCCTTACTTATGTAGCAATCATAACCTGCATTCATGGTTTATATTTTTAATTGATTTGATACGCAACAGCATTTCTACGTATGAACAGTTTCTAAAGCGATGTATATTATTGTGTATTATTATCTCGATATATTTCATTGTAAACAAAGACAAAGAACAAGCTCAAGTGAATTTATCCACGCAGTCTCTTTCTTTACTCCAATATTCCTTACTTCAATATTAACGTTAACGACAGAAAAGGAGAAATTTTATGAGTATCATGGCAATATATTGAGAAGTAGAGAAAATCTCATGGATGCTTAGAAATTACAATGAACTCTTAAAATATTTGAAATCACTCAATTTTACCCAAGTCGATGAGAGCAAGTCTTATTACTTAAGATTTTTCAATACTTTATTTTGCCATTTTTTTCACGATACATTAAAGTCCATGCTTTTTTACATTATGGATAGCTGCTTTATTCAAAATGAACACTCATAATTTTATTCTCTTTCTTGTCGATAATTCGGAAAACTATTCTATTTTTAAAAAAAATCTGATTGCACTTCCAAGTATTCCGAATTTGATGTATAAAAATGCCCTTGTTTCTGATTGACAAATATTTATGTTGTTTTTGGAACTCTAACAGTTTGTTGAAATTCAAACCATTCCCCTTGGTACTAATTGCACCCCCTTATCAACAGAACTTTTTTAAAATTTCATATGAATAGAATCTAATCAAATACTTCTACATCAAAAGAAAAGAGGATCAGATATCTAAAATCATTTTCATTCTTTCGTTGATTCGATATATCACATTGAACTTGAAATAAACAATACTACAGAATTTGTTTCATATTTAGATATTTCATTGGGTAAACGCTTATGGCAATATAAGAAAAAAAATGATGATAAACGTGATGACTTCAACTTTGCTGTTGAGAACTTCATTTATTTAGCAATATGAAATTATCGCCCGCATATGGAGTTAACGTTTCCCAGTTGATTCGATACTCAATAGCATGAAATTTCTGAAACGACATAAGCTTCTGACAAATACCTTGAAGTAACAAAGATATCGACAGTCTCGTTTAAAGTCAACATATGATATAGCATATGATATTCTGCTCGGTTCCATGACCTTGTCAGCAAAATAAAATCTATAATCGAGTCATCTACTTAATGCTAGGCAATTAATTTTCAACGAATTTTTCCATCATGACAAGTAGCAAACGGCAGGTGTGACCGAACGGCAAGGAATGCTCACTCCTCTATGATACCTGATCTCATCTCTGATGTTTTAGGTGGTCCACATAAGCTCTGCTCATAATTTTTTAAATGGAAAAACTAATAACTAAGAGTTATTTAAATGGACTTTTGAAAAAAATTATAACCAAGTAAAGAACAAAAAACTCATTTTTATTAAATGAATTCATTGATTAATTTTTACTTAATTCCCTAAAATTATGTGATACAATCACACTGGTTATTTTAATGTATTTCAAATTAAACTACATGTGACTTCTTTATGAGGACTTGATTGAGCATAAAATAATAAACGTAAAATATAAGTCCCACAGCAAAGTCATTCTTAGTAACCAATACAATATTGCAAAATACTTAAGACGTCTGATAAGGTTCCAGTGAAAAGATTGATGTTTATTATTCTGTTAAAATTATTATCTATGTTAAAAGTTACAATCAGAGAAACCTGTATACAGATATACTTTTTTTATTCAGTGGAATTTCCCCCTATTGTTCAGGGATTGCTACTTATATGTGTACAAAGATTGAGTAATTTTGCAAAACGAATATTCAACAGGATGCTTTGTAAAAATGCACTTATAATAAAATTTCACATTTAATTTGTTCATGAAAAATAATAATGTAAAAATTCCATAGTACTAAATTTTTAATACTATATATTGCAGCAATTTTGCAAGACACATATTCATCAAGGTACTTTGTTAAACATGCTTTAAATATAAAATTAGACATCAGAATTATTAATTTAAAATGAATTTTAGAAATACTATAATAAGTAATAAATTTCTTAAAGCGAAGATGTAAAACAGAAATGATTCTGAAACTGATTCTGAACTGATTAAGAAATTAAATTGTAATTCATTTTTCTGAAATAGTTATTCATATTATATGATTCCTACCTTCTCAAAATTTTGTCGAACTTCTTGTATCCATCGCAATGTTTCTACAAATATTCCGCAGTCGCCTCTATTAGGTCATCAAACTTCTGTATATACAGTTAACACTACATAGACCGATAAATTAACTATCGCAATGTCGATATAGAAAATAAATGGATGTCAAAAGCAGCCCAGAAAAAAAAATCAAACGATCAGATTGAGGGGGTAAATTCCCTGGAGGATAGTCCGACAATGACCGGAGCGGCCCCGGGGTGAACCATTCATCATCTATTACGTTATTAGCTGTGATGTACTATAGGACGGCGCACACTGCTCTAGGAACATAGGGACAGTATTTCAGCAGTCACTATTGAAACACGAGATCGACACGTAATACTGCCGAGCCCCACCGGGGAGTCAGACTCTCATATACTGGCAGTATACACGAAATATATCAATACTCCTGACGTTTGAGCCAAATGCGGTGGCTAATTTTATAATTAAATTACAGGGCTCTCTAATAACATATTCACTACTGTTTGAGAATTCCTTCATGACAATAATGTCGAGTGCTAGTTGATATCAAGCGAATGAAAGACAAGTGTGGCTTCGGTAGAAATTATAAGATTTTATTGATAAATTAGCTAAACTTGAACCGAAAGAAATTGATGACATTCAAAGTAAATTACGAAAAACAATTCAGTTGAGACAACGTCAGAACCATAATATCCGGTATAATTCCTCTTTCTAAGATGTTATCGGTATCTTTTTCCTTTTGTAAGTTGTCTAAGCAAAGTCATAGTAAGGTATTTGCAAAAATAATCCATTAAGTTAAAACATCAATTTTATTTTTGGTATTTTTTATTGAATTTTAAAACCATTATTAGTAATTAAGCGAGTTTTATTAAAAAAATTCGGTTGCTTTTCAAATGCTTAATTGCAAGTATAAAATGCAATAATTATCATATATCATAGACAGAAAGTTGAACAAATCATTAAAACATTCAGAACATTCCAATCGTCGCAAACAACGGCCAAAATATAAGATCCTTTCTCGCTATATGCTATATTCTGACTCCGAACCTTTGCTTTAGACGATGGGAAATTCCACTATTTCATGTTTTCGTAAGCCTAAGGATAGATATGTTATACATTTACACTACTGAAATCAACAAAGAAATTTGTCAGCAGAATTCATAATAACTCTCCTTTTACAAAACAAGGATTTTGTAAAATATATATTTGGATATGTTAAATGTCGGTCGAAAGTCGGTAGTTACACCTCCTTGGCCTTCGGAACTGGTGTTTGGTAAGGTTGTTTGGGGCGTCAAAGAACTTTTATTTGATATTGTCCATCAAAATTGAAAAATGTTTGGTTGTGCGTCTACTTCTACCAGAATATGCATTTTGGAGACTAGGTCCTCCAACAATCTATTGGAATTTCCATGGGTAACAATTGCGCTCCGTTATTAGCAGACCTATTTTTTATTCATATGAATAAGAATTTGTGCAAAATCTTATGCGTGAAAAGAAGAAAACATTTGTTTTGGCCTTCAACTCAACAGTTAGATATATCAACGACGTATTGTCAATTAACAATGGTAATTTCCATTCTTATGTCGATACGATATATCCTGGTGAGCTTGAGATGAAAGATACCACAGAATCTGACACATCTGTTTCATACTTGGATATTTTACTTGAAAAAGACGTTAATGGTAATCTAACAACCAAGCTCTATGATAAACGTGATGACTTTAACTTTTCTATCGTCAACTTCCTTTACTTATGCAATATACCTTCATCACCTGCATACGGCTTTTATACATGTATATCTCAGTTGAATCGATTCGCAAGACCATGCTCTACGTATGAAGAATTTCTAAAAACGAGGTAAATAATTGACAAAAAAGCTAAGGAAACAAGAATTTCAGCAGTCTCGTTTAAAGTCATCATTTCATGTCCGCTGGTCGATACAATGGCCTTGTCAGCAAATACAGTTTATCATTGAATCAAATGCTGACTGACGTTTTTCATACCAATTGTTAATCCATTATTTAAACACTGAATTGACGACAAATTTTTCAGTTATTTCCCGATCATGACAAGGGCAGGTTTGAACGGTCAGCAGGGGATGATCTCTCCTCCATAGCACCTGATCCGACCTCTGATGTTTTAGAGGTCCGTGTTTACACTATTCCTATTTTGTATTGTTTTATGGACTTCGATATTGAATACTGTTTGTCTTCTCCATACCCTTCATTCCTATGGGCCTATCCCTCGTGGCATCTTATCCAACTTTGGATTTCCAGGAAATCCATGATTGTCCTGCACTTGTATTGTTTTACTATCATTTTTAAATTCTAAAATTGATAAATGTGCAGAACTAAATCATATATCAAGCATTGATGCCTCCGTAATATGTGTGTAATATTCACGATTAATTACATAAATTAACTAACAGTTTGTTGCATGTGGCTGTTCTCTAAAAAAAGAAACATTCTTCTATAGTTCATTAACCAGTTTTGATAATTATTTTATTTTTAATTATTATCGGGGGAGTGTTAGGAATGGTTCTGTAATAACCATCCATCAAACTAGAATAAAATTGTATAGGTATCACTCAATTTAACTTGGTGATAAATATGAATTGTCGAGGGAGAATTTACAGGAGACCAAACTAGGAAACACTGAACTTGGCGTTTTCCCTGGCGTTTGGTTTTTAACGACTCTTAATTTACAACATCCTTTCCGCCAATTCATTCTTTTTATATCTGATCTTTGCCATTTGCATATATTTTAAACATGATGATCCTTGAGATATGTAGAATCTGTTTGATATAGATATTAATGCGTTTAATTATGATACTTGCAATTGTTAGTTAATTATTAAAATACTCGCTACCATTTATCATTTCAAAAGAAAGACACATAGAATTCAACATTAACTCACTCGAGCCTCTCTTGTCTTTAAATTGACTATATGTAACTTTTAAGTATACAAGTATATAATTTTGGATCGAATTCTGCTTAAATCATTACTGCACCAAAGAATGGAGATGTATAAGGCAAGGACAATCCCCCGCTCTGAGAAAAGACATTTTCTCAATTCTTAAAGTTATATTTTTCAAAACTATATTGTTTATATCATTCTTTAACATATTTGATTCTGAATTTCTTTGTTTTAATATTTTATTATTAATTTATTTTTCACTCACTTTTTTAAGATATGTGAAAAGAAAAAGCTTCTCGTATGATTCGAACCCTCTCCATAGCGCAGGGTATGGTCCAAGACCGACTGCTTTAATCACTAGGCTACGAAGTATATACATTATCGATGTCTGTCAGAATGATTTAAATGAGCGGGTTTGTTGAAGCGTACTTTTTTCAGAAATTTTCGATTTTCATATAGAATGGGTTCAGATTCCATCTTTTGGACGAATGAAATAGATTTCGCATTTAGGTTTCTATCATTTAAGCGTTAACGAAAAATGGAGACTTGACCCATTCATGTTTATAGTTTAGTTAACCCATTTCCCACTACATATTCTAACTGTCAACTTTGAAATAAAGATTATCAAATAATAAGTCGTTCAGAAAAATAAAATGATAAAATGTTTTGAAGATGACATTACAGAGAACATGAATTTAGAAAAATATATCTTTTCTGTGAATTTTGAAAATTTAGTAATATTTTGTCTCAGAGCGGGGGATTGTCCACGCCTTATACGCCCTTATTCTTTTTACTTTTATTTTTTCTCAGTAATAAATGAGAATAAATTTACAGAAAGAAAGATGTATGTGGAGATAACGAACAGTAATCAAACTCAAAGGTCCATGAAACCATACAAAATAGGAGCAGAGCAAAAACAAAACTCTAAAAAAAACAGAGGTAGGATCAAGTGCCATGCATCCGCTTCCGACCGCTCACACCCACCGTGTGCTCCTTGTCACGATCGGGAAATAACGGTAAATCCGCCGTCAATTCAGTATATGAATAATGGACTAACAATTAGTATAAAAAACGTTAATAAGGATTTGGGTTTATGATAAATTGTATTCGGTGACAAGGTCATCGTGGAGGCAGCTACCTGATATTCTTGTTTCATCAACTTGTTTGTCAATAATTTACTTCGTTTTAGAAATTGTACATACGTAGAGCATGCTTTCGCGTATCGAATCAAATGAGAGATATAAACACAGGTGATGAAGGTATATTGCTACTTAAGTAAGGGAAGTTGATGATTGAAAAGTTAAAGTATCAGGTTTATCATAGAGATTTGTTGTTTATGTTAACATGAACGTTTTTTAAGTGAAATATCTAAATATTTAACAGACGTGCCAGACCCTGTGGTATCCTTTATCTCAAGCTCACCAGGATACATGTATATCGTATCGACATAAGAATGAATATAACCATTGTTAATTGACATTAAGTTGTCGATATATCTAAATGTCAAGTTGAAGACCAGTGATTTATTCTTTTCAGGTATAAGATTTTGGACAAATTCTGCTTCATACACATGAATACAAAAATAGGTTTGCTAAGAACGGGATGCAATTGGTACTCATTGGATATCAAATAGATTGTTGGACAAAAAACCATATACATGTAGATATTGTCGTAAGATACTAGAGAATTTCTTTTATGTCAACTTCAGAGTACTTGTGTGTAAAATCACAAATCAAAATTTTTTAAGCAAAACTTTAAAACCACGTGTTTTATTTATTTGTTATTTTTAACAGAGAAATTTTGCAAATGACCAATGACAATGTAAGTAAGTCCACGAGATCCGTTTTTATTGAAAAAGCAGCTGTTAGTAATATCAAGAAACCTGGACTTTAATTTATTGTGGGAAATGGTTGTATATATAATACTGAAAAGTCGTAATTTTTTATGTTAGTGAATTTGTAAAATTTTGTGATTTCAAATGTTCCGAAAATTCATTGGAATGCTTTAGTATTGACATCTGTTTACACCTCTTCTCGAATATATTGTTGCATCACTTCTGTTAATATCTCAGTGAGGACTTAAAGAAAGAATAAAGAATTTCTCTTTTTTTTTAAATGGATAGCAGAATACCCTACCCTTGAGGGTTGGAACCTACATGCTTTCTTAAAATTTATTTTAGAAGAGGTAATAGAGGGGAAAAAAAATTCGATGCTTCATAATCTTGCGGAGTTTAAAAAAAAATAGCCAATGCAAATTTTGAATTGCACAAATACTGAATATCACGCAGACAACAGTATTAATATTGTTAAAATTGAATTTACAGTGAACACATCTTTAAAAGACTTTGAAATTTGTAGAAAAATCAAACTTAAAAATAATAAAAATGTTGTATTCAGAATAATATTTGAAATATATATATATATATATTGAATAGATTAAAGAAGATTTTAAAAAATTCAATCGTACATTGTAGAAGGAATTCTCCGAAAAATTGTCAAGAAAAATAATTTATTAATTTTCGGATTTTTTAAAAGCTAGGCCTCTTGGAATTAGAGACAAGAGCGACAACTCTTTATTCGATAATACACAGGTAATACATACGATAACAAAACAAAAGGTATATATCTTACCAACGGAACTGATAACTAGGTATTTAGTATTGTACTGATGAATGTGTAACCTCTGTACAGGTCACAGGACCTGTCTTGTTTTGAATTAGAAAATGATTTTTAAATTGGCTTGGATTGAACTACAAGGTATTGAACACACTTCTTGCTTCGCTGGAAGTTTAAATAAACACTACAGATTAATGTGTAGGTAAAAGAAATGCTATTCGTCACTTGTGCGCCGTTATTAATTGGAGTATTTAAATTACCAGACTGTACGTTATGCTAAGTCTACAGTGAATCAAAATATCTGGTGTGAAGAGTTGATGACTGAAGACTGAATGAAATGGATACAAATTTAACGGATGACGTCAAGGTACGTCTTGGAGCAGAGAGCAGAGTGACCCTCACAGACGGAATCGGTATACAGCAGGTCAAAGTTAGGACCCCCAAGTGTCAATCCGAGGAGCTTCTACCGGTTTGGTGAGTCTCCCTTCTTTTATTTTGAAATACCTCTTTATTATTCAGTATTTTAATGTAGGAGCGTATACCATTGTTTTTGATCGATTAATGTTTAGTGGATTATTGGAATGTTGTCATAGCATCGGGAAACGACAGTGATCCATAATTAGTATGAAATAAACTGATAAATGTCAGTCTCACTACCAGCCCCATCTTCATTAAGAGGAATTATCTTAACATTTCAGTGATTATATCCTAAGTATATTAATCTATATATGTTTTGACTAAACAGAGGTATATTTTATGAAACAGATATCATTTATCATAAAGGGAGAGTTAAACGAGAGATTTGGAAACAGATTTAACACAAAAAAAAACCTTTCTGTACTTAGTGATCCGGTCCTATCCTTCATTTGACATTGACAACCCATGTATTTCAATGTGTCTTATTTTTTCTGTAGATCCTCTCTTTACCTTTAACCGCCACCTCTTCATTTCTCCAGGGTGACTCCTACTCTCTGGTTCTTTAAGCGACCACATCTATCACTCTATAAACCCAGTGTGTTCCTTTATTCGCACTTAGTAAACCTATATAAGGATACTTTAATGTATAGGTTTTTTAAATGACCTCACTGACTTTACTTATTGTTTAAAGCAAGTTTTATTTTTAAATTTTGTTATATATTAATATACAGGTAAAAACAAATAATGATAAACTTAAAACAGATTGATCTTAAGGTTGATATTCATTTATTACTTCTTAATTTTTTAGTTTCCCCGGAATAAAAAAATAACCCGTGGACTGTCTTATTTCGTTACATGATATCGATTTTGTAACGCCGTCTTCTTTTAAAATATTAACTCGGTATAATTTATGGGGATAGTTTTTTTTATCTGGGCATACTTGTATGTGCTTTTACATCTTAATACTTACTGTAAATTAGAAACAGTCACCGCAAAAATTATTATTACTTTAATTCATACAAATTTGAAATAATGTTAATTTTGGCGGTGACTGCTTCCTTTTTACAGTAATTATTAAGATGTAATATTAAAAATTGATATTATGAAACTCTCAGGTAAAATTCAGATTATGGAAAGTTCTAATCATGCACTATCTGAAATATTTCCATAAAATAAGGGTATGATATATGCATGCATTGTATAAATATAGTGTCAGACAACATTTTTTTGTCTTCAATCCAACAAATCCAAAAACGTTTAACAAGTCAAGCGACTTGAAGAAAATTAAATGTATTCAATACATCATTTGAGATTTTAAAAGGCTTTAAAGGATTATCAATATGTATGCAGTTTGTATGATAAAATCAAAATAATTATGTAGATGAATGTCTAATTTCTAAAACGTGGTAAATTACTGACAAGAATATTAGCAGTCTCGTTTAAAGTTATCATTTCGTAATTTCTATGGTCCATACAATGACTTTGTAAGCAAATACAATTTATCATTGAGTCAAATGCTGACTGACGTATTTCATACTAACAGATGACTTATATTGTTAGTCCACTATTTACACACTGAATTGACGACGGATTTTTCCGTTATTTCCCGATCATGACAAGAAGCGAGTGAGACCGGTCAACAGGGGATGCTCACTCCTCCATGGCACCTGATCCCACCTCTGGTGTTTTTGAGGTCCATGTTTGCTCTGCTCTTATTTAGTATTGTTTTATGGACTTTTGATCTTGAATATTGTTCGTTATATCAATATGTTTAATTATTCCAACTTCTGAAATACATCAAAAGGCAGAATCTTCTATTAATTTCAATATACAAGTAGGAATAAGTTAACCTCTTCTTCGGGTCATACTCCTTAAATCATAAGATATGAATTTTAAAACAAATAATTATAAAAAAAAAATTCCTCAAATGTCCACCAGTGAATGAAGAATTCCGAGATAGTATGCATTCATTTTGATATGGGCAACTTATCTCCGCCTTCGGGCATGGTTCAATTAAGTATATAATTTGGTATCTGATTTCGTTAGTTCTTATATAAAATGTTTGTTATCTTTGATATCCGATACACCAAGCTCCACTCTATGAAATGAACCATTGATGCAGGGTCCATGCAAAAGAGAATTGTTAACGAACACTTGTACTACATGTACGTTTATTCATAATTACTATTAATTATTAATTCAATCTTTTATTTTATAGCTATGAAAAGGATGCTGCCGAAAACTTATCATCGAAATTTAATTTACACAGACAATACTCGCTTCCATTCCAAGAATCATTTGCGCAGAAACCCGAAGATTCTGACATTATATTGCCAAATATCTTCGAAGAGGAAGCACCTGTAAAATTATGTAATAGACCTCAGGTTTCTATTTCAAAGAAAGAAGTTGTGATAGATGAGAATTCACCAACCCAAATAGACATCACGTGGACTGTAAAAGATACAAAGCTTGGAGTCAGCTACGTGTACGATTTGGAAATTATGACGAACACAGAATGGACACCTCTAGCAGAGAAAAGAGCACCTGTTATACGAATGTATAAAACAGATTTCTCCGTCTCTCTAAGCAAAATCAAGTGGGATTTACGTAAAGGAGACACTGTCTGGCACGTCAGAATACGATCACGTGACAGTCACATGGCGTATGATTGGAGTGATTCTATAAAAATTCTGATATGTGGGATCAAAAATGAAGTCCATTTTGACCCTAGCGACAAAGCAGGATCGATTTTATATTAGTTTTATTTAAATTATCTCACTCCAAAGACTAAGTCATGTAGAAAGCAAGATTATTATACTCTGATATGGCTAACCACAGTTGGTTCCATCGATTTCATACATTTATACGCATGAATGCTCATGACTCAATAGAATATTTTGTTTACTTAAATGTTTTCCATATCTGTTTTTCACGTTTTAAACGTTTAATTGTATTTAAGAAAGTTTTACAGTGCATTGATTTTACTTTGCATATGGTGCACGAAGCAGTTTTGTTTCCTCGGTATCTCAGATTTTTCGTGTTAAGAATTTCTTTCTTTTTTTGCTGTAGATAAATTTTTAGCAAATTTGCGAGTTTGTTGAATTCGCAAAAATATTTTTCTTAAAAATAAATTACCAGCAAGAAAATGTTGACAAAGGAGTGGTCATTCGCAAAATTTTGAAACGTAAAAAATTGATCAACAGCATTTTGACCCGAATTCGCAAAATAAAATCGACGTAAAAATTTCCAGATTTACGGTATCTCCTTTGTTTTTTATTTATCTATTTTAATGAAAATAGATGTCATTTAAATATGCATATCGGAAATAAATCAATCTTTCAATCTTGTATACATCTTTGATACATTCTTTTAAGATGTTGGAGAGATTGAATTGTAAAAGGTAAGTGCCCTTCTTTAAAGTTAGAATTACTTTTGTCCTCTTGGACATTTTCGGTTGGGTGAACTTCTACTGCACTATCGATAACGGATTAAAAAGTATGGAAACCATAAAAAGCAATTAGGTCTGTGTGAATGAGAAAGAGTATATACTATATCAATTTATGAACTGAATATGTCACACACAATATAATTATTTTTTAGTATTGGGATCATAACCAACATAAAAATGTTGAATAGAGTATATGATAGCCTTTTAATGATACATTGTAAATGAAATATACATAAAAAGGAATATTCAAAATTACGGTAAATGTATATTTTATTCATGCACCTCTTTTTTACAAACCAATCCCGCAACTATTTCTACAACATTTGGAAGAATAGATCTAGGATGACGCCAAACACTGTTCAAAGTTTTGTAAACTTTGAACTTTGCGATAGATCTTTCTACAATAGATCGATGCTTAGAAACTATGGTATTAAATTTTCTGTATCTCCGTCTTTCTATCGGATCTTCTCTACTTATCTGTTGGGATGTAAATGGTGTGATTATAGGATGGCGATAGGGGTAAACTTTATCTGCAAGTAATATGCAGTCTTCTGGAAAAGGTAATTCTCTTCGAGAAATATCGGGTAAAAGGGCATACTGCTGCGCATCATTCTGATGACCTGGGAATCCACATTTAACGTACCGTATGATACCCGAATTATCAACTATAACCTGAGCGTGGATAGCATGAAAGTGTCTATAGCCGGAATAGTACAGTTCCTGGGGCTCTGTTCTGGGTTTATAAAGAAGAAGGTATGATTTTAGCTTTATTGCGCCCTAAAAATGTAATGACATCAAAAAGTTTTGAAACTGGTTTAAATATTAGTTAAATAAATGACTCTGATAAATCAGGAAAGAACATGGCATGAAGGTTTACCATTCTGCAAATATGACGTCATTAATGTGAAGCATTTCTCTATTTTCAACAGAAAAAGCCTCAAAATGGCACATTTCAAGGGTGATTTTCCTTTAGAAAACGGTGTCCACAGCCGTCGCCCACGTTAATTTTTTGATATTTTGTGCAAAATTCAATAACAAATCACATATCTCAAGATCTTTGTGGGCGATGCCTGTGGACAATGTTATCAGAAAGAAAATTCCATTGAAAATTGGTGTTTTCTGCAACTTTTTAAGAAAATACGGGAAAATACCCATGTTTATGACGTCATAATTAGCATTTAAAAACACATGTGAGAAAAATGATTTGTATGATTTTTCTGCATTGAATTTCAATTATTTAAAAAGCAAGAGTTTTCAACTTTTACACCAGTTTCATTTTTTAGAAAATCACAGGGCAAAATTTGTATGGAAACAATACCTTCTTCTTTCAAAAGAAGTCCCATCAATAGCACCAACTGCAGATGGCAATTTTGGCCAGACACGTAGCATTTGCCTCCATTCAGGTATAGATGACCAGGATACAAATGAAGAACAGTAAGTGTGAAAAGGATCAATAAGGGAAATTATCTCTTCATTTACTGTTGTAAGGCTTATGTTAAATAAAGCAGATAACATATGGTAAGTAGGGTAGCATCTCAGCCAGATCATGAAAAGCAGAGCTCGATTCTCTCGCGAAAGTATGTGACGTGAATGGTTTGTACGTCCCTGAAATGCAAACACATTACGTACAATCCCTCGAAACGAGTCTGGGCTTTCACCAGTTATTTCATATAACGAGTACATATGTGAGGAAAATAATCCAAAAACATCCCTTCCCCTCCAAAGCATAGGCTCTGGAGCAAAAAGTCGATGGCGCACATCCAAAAGTGGATCAGGAGGTGGGGTCAGAATTGAAAGCAAAATAGGAATCAGTTTACGCAAAAGTCTAGCAATATCAGGAGGTGGCAACGTTAGCGCTGGGACAACAGCTATTACAGCATCTTCTCCCCTCATTTCTGCCATTTCTATTCAAACAAAAAACGTTTTTATGAATTAAAAACATTATCATTATTACTAAAGCAACATGATTAAACCGTTTACAAACTAAAAGTGTTTGGAAACTAAGACTGATTGACATCTTGATATTGTCTTTCTACAGAAAATGCTATCCTGAACCACTCTTAAAGAGAATTTAACTCTCAGTGACATATACGCTATAAACTTTCTATTAAAAAAAATTACAGTTCCCTTCTTTCAGATTTTCACTTCTTTTCAAGAACTTTTAAGTCTGGTTTTTGTTCGCTGTCTACGTATTTTATTTCAAAGATATGTTGACATTTCTGTTCACCATACTCCAAAACCAGTGAATTGTGAAGAAACTTTACACGTTTTTCAGAGCTTCTTTAAAACATAAGATGTTGTAAACGTAATGTTCAAAATAAACGCCAGGAACTTGTATTAATTTTTTTTATTTCATTATTGCTTTTTATGGTTTCCATACTTTTTAATCCGTTATCGATAGTGCAGTAGAAGTTCACCCAACCGAAAATGTCCCTTAGGGTTTTGAATTTGCACTTCTTGTTGTCAATTCAAATGTAAACTCACTCCATATAACGTAGGTCTAGTAGTATTTTTCGATGTCATTCTCTTTATTTGAAACTGCAGAAATTGAACAAAATTTAATATTGCACTTTCCTGCAAAGTTCTCATCGGAGTTGAACCTGCTTCAATCGTTGGCATTTGTGTAGTAAAAATTTTTGCCAATCCAATCACCTCATAATTTATGTTGTAACAATGCGCCCAAACTTTTCACCAATCTTAATTACATAGGCAAATTTTAAATAACTGTCATTGTTGTGTTTTGCCTTAATCTAAGTTACTTCAAAGTAACGATTTACACTCAGAACTGGGATACCAGAGATTTCTATTAAAATCCAAGGAATTTTCTCGGTATCTTTGGTTGTTATTACTGAAACAAAATCTTTCTTCTTCAGATGACGTTTTACTTTCTTTACAGGCGATACAGAACTGATCTTTCCCACTTTCATAACACTCTTTGCTTCCGTTTGATCCTGTCTGTCATGGTTAGCAATGAAATATCTGTAGAAAAAAACCATTTACATTCAGTAAACTACCAGTATATTACAGAAAAGTTAACAGGTTTTCAAAAAGTTTATGAAAATGCCTTATTACATATTGGGGTTTATTTTAAATAAAAAGAAAAACGGAAATATTGCATTTTATCCGAGAAGAAATCGAACTTGTTCGCCTTAGAATAAAAAGATTTCCATTCTTATGTCGATACGATATTTCACGGTGAACCTGAGATAAAACAAACCACAGAGTCTTACACATATGTTTCATATTTGAATCTTTTTTCTTGAAAAAGACGCCAATGGTATTCTTACAACCGAAACAATGACCTTTTCAGCAAATTCAATTTATCATTGAGTCAAACGCTGGCAGACGTTTTTCATAATAACTCTGAGTCCATTTTTCACACTGAATCAACGACGGATTTCTCCGTTTTTTCCCGATCATAACAAGGCGCGCGCGGTCGGCAGGGGATGCTCACTTTACATGGCACCCGATCCCACCTCTAATGTTTTGGAGGTCTATCTTTTCTCTGATCCTATTTTGAATTGTTTTGTGGACTTTTGAGTTCGAATGAACGATATGGAGATGACGTACAGTATTCAAATACTGAATACTGTTCCGTATCTCCATAGATTTCAATGTATTAACTGTGTATAATTGATCTTTATAATAAAAATCTTTCAGTGTTACGCTAAAAAAAGATTGCATCAAGTTGAAAGCTAACTCACAAACTTTCCTCAATATTGATATCAATATAAAATGAAAAATTAAATCCATTACAGAAAGTATTTTTTGTATCAAAATATGTACATTTATATTATGCATACATACGTACATCCCTACTTTCATTGAAATTTCTTTTCATTACTTTCTTCTTCGCCCCCTAGAAGGAAAAGTTGAAATAGATTTTAAAAAGAATACATGTACTGGGAAAATACTGCATTTGTGTTCTTAAATAAAATTTGGAGAATTATTCAACTCATCTATTCATGTACCACATCGCTCATCTTAATCATATTGCAGCTTCTGTTATTCCTTGAAGTTTTAACAGAAATATTTACGTTTTCATGAAATTTTTTTCTTACACATGTTTTTTTTTCTAATACGCGAATTTTCTCTTCATATAGACATATTTTTTTCATTAAAAAAAAAATCAATGAAGAAAATACAATCTATAACCCTTATGTAAAGAAGCTTCAATCCCCTTTGCATTTGATTTCGTTCCACAGCGGTTCTTGAGAAGTTAAAAACATAGACAAATGCCAGACAACATAGATCAGAAAATGTTCAAAAGAACACCTTTTCAGGTAAACAACATTTTGGGAAATATATTCAAAATAAAATACCTTAATAAACCCAATATTGTATAAAGGAATGCTCTTTTTGACGCATAAACAAAGGTTGAAATCCCGAAGATGAATATGACACTTGATATACCAAGTAAATACTAGAGCAAAAAGAAATGAATGCATAGTTGATTAAGAAATTTTAGCATTTTTATTTATCTTTAGGAAATAAAAAGGATTTCGTAACATATATAATGAAATCGACTCGAGTAAATTGATTAATACACTCTACCTTATAACTTCCCTTTGCAATTGGATGTGATATAAAGTTGTTATTTGTTAGCATTCCAAAACTCAAATCTTGCAGCTTAGGCCCCTGAACAATACAAAAGCCAGGCCCACTTAAAGCGCCTACAGGGATTTCTCTTCTGCAAGAGGATTTCATTCTATTTAAATATCAAATAATGATGCTCAAGAATGTTTAGTCAGAAAGTTTTTATCGTATATGCTGCGTTCGTGCATAATTACAAACCCCAAAAAATCTATTTCAAGCAACAATGATTTAACTACATGTACACGTATGTAAAGTAAATCTCGGTTAAACATACTGGATCATGGCTACTTTACCTTAGCATTCGACATCTCTGTTCCTCCAGACGAGATGCTGCTTCTTCTAGATTTGTCACAGACCGAGCACTCCAAAGCCTCTCAGCAGCCGCTGACGTCATAGGCCTAGAAGATTTTTAGTAACAAACTGTTGATCTAAACTCAATAAACTCCTAGCCACACAACTTTTTATGTATATTTTCTTTTATACAAGTACTCACTATTTGTATCAACTAGAAGTTCTTAAATTGCATACATGTATTCAATATTTAAAATCATATAATGATTAAATATAATTAATATTCTTATAGAAGTGTTCTGTTCTCGCCTCCTAGAGCACAGATCCAGCTTCAGTTTTCTTGACAACGTTATATATACTAAGGAGCATTAAGTGCATTAAATGAGACGTGTTGTAACACCATGCAATTACACTAGGTATAGTTTTTCTTGCACTCAGATATACATAAAAAAAGAATTGAGTCTAGTTATAACAATGGCACATTGTATGTACGAGAGGAATAGACATACCACATTTTGACTAAGACATCCTCATTAGTGATGTGTTCGCTCCATGCACAGACCTCCCCGCCTAAAACCTTTGACAAGTTCCCTTTAAAATCTGTTCAAGTTTAAAAAAAAAAAGGAAGCTACCCCTTTACGTTTTACACATGAATGTGGGTAAGAACTAATAGCAAGAAGAATGCACTTAAAATAATGTTTTCCTTTTTTCTTTAGTCATTTATTACAGTTTCTTGATAAATTTCTTTTATTTACCTGTTAGATAATTTTTTTTCAATTAAGCGTTTAAAATCAAAGTCCCTTATTCTAATTAATAAAACTTACTGAGTTTGATATCTTTTGTAACGTGTTTTAAATACGTACATGATCAATTACTTCTCAAACAATGTTGTTTGTAATTCTAAATACATGTGAGTAAAGCTAATATGTTACAAATGATAATCAAACTATACTTTTGTAATTTACAGAAAACTGTAACTTTTGTTGCCTGTATATTTTTTCTCCTGAAAAAGTCATCTTTAAAAAGAAAAAACGTCTGTTTCACTCGTCAACAAGCTGCAAACCATCGAATATAAACTGTTGGTATAATTCATATGAAAATATAATAATCAAAATAGACAAGAAAATTGTACTGATAACCCAAGTACTAACGCTGTAACACCGGGTCACAGGAGTAGAAAGTCTGCCATTGTATGCCAGGTGGCACTTGGTCCAGGTACCAGCAGGAAGAATAAATAACAGGGAAACCATCAGCTGTTATACTAGATACACTCTCTGGTCCACCGTACCACAACTGTACAACTGTTCCTTCTGGAATCTGACATGAGAAAGAAAAATCTTATTTATTTCAGGAAAAGTTATACGTCTATAATTTTTCTTCTATCATTTTTGTGAATGAGATTTTCCTTTTTTAATGGACAATCAAAAATGCTATAACAATAGGACTTTAAAACACAGTTTGGTTCACTGTTAACATGAAAACATGAATATTAATTCAAACGATTAACAGTCTTACTTCTATATATGTGACACATTCTAATTGCTACGTTTTCTTTAAATTGTATTGATTATAAAATGTCTTATAGCTGTAACAAAGTGAATCGTTGAATTAATATCTATGTTGTCATGTTAACAGTGAACCAAATTGTGTTAATATAAAGAAAGTATTTAATGTGTCAGATAAAAGTATGAAAAAAAGATATGAAAAAAATTATTTTGAGGGGAAATGTAGGAATAAAGATGACTTTAAAGAAAAATTAAGTCTGATAAAAGCTCCAATTAAGACTTCTATTTCATAATTCATGTGACTATAAATCATTGTATTTTAGGGCAAAATTCAATAATTTTTCAATGAGCATAACGAAATATTAATATATAGCTTCATTTCTTACACTGAGTTTTTTCGAATAGGCTTCCTCCCATACTATAAACCCAACATCTTTGTTTTTCTGTTTAGCTGTATCTTTAATTTCTGATATCAACCTTAGTAAAAAGATATCGAGTAGAAATTAAGCACAAACTACAAATATATTTCTTATGCCAACGGACTTTTTATCGAGATATCTTCACATTCAGTGAAGAAATTAAAAAACTAAGAATCGATAATATTTTTTATCGATTATATTTTTGAAATTTCTAATTTAAGTTATCTCTGTTTTCATCAAAAGAACGAGAAGCGTTGGCAACTCAAGCATGATAAAAGAAGAAAAACAGTTTATTGATTTATGAAAAGAAATGTCTTTGAAAATTTTAATTTATCTTTTGACTGTATTACCAAGTAATGTCATGGGACCTTAATGTATTCATTGAACCAAAATATAAAAGTTTAAATATTATTTTTAAAGTTCTTTGTAAGAATATATTGTATTGGATATAACTTGTATTTTTCATATATTCTTTCTGCCTTGAAACTGTCTGAAAAGTATTTTCATAGAAACCAACTAAAACCTGCTAAATTCTGTTTTCCTACAAGATTTGCATGTCAGTCACTCTAGTTTAAATAAGAGCAGAATTGACTTAACTTAAAAAATAATAGTACCTTTCAATGAAGAAAAAAGCATCCCGAAAGAAAACTAATAAATAATATCTGAAATATCTTTATTTCACTTCGGTATTGAGTACTTGCCTTTTGGTGAAATAATCCAGTAACCTTAACATGTCTTCATTGTCTCCAGTGGACATTTTTCCTACATTATTTGCTTTGGCCATTCTAGTCATTTCTTTTGCAAAGCTCACTATCTCAGTATTTGAATTCCTGTACATTTATATAAATCAACAAAAGAGAGAACATCATTACAGAAGTTTCATAAATGTTTAATAGAATTTTTAAAAGTCAATTTAGAAAACTTAGATTACCAGCACTCAAAAGGCATTTCATCGCCGCCAATATGAACAAACTGGTCCTGAAATAAGCCTAGAACCTCTTTATAAAATCGTTGCAGAAAAAGATAAGTACTGTTCCGCGCTGGGTTCATCGGTCCCATCAGAGCGGGTACTGGTTGTCCTTTATGGTAACACTGAGTCAGCAAATCTGGCTTACTGAAGCTCCAGGATAGGGTATGGGCTAAAAAAAAGGGAATATGCGTATTTTTAAAAGATAAAGGAGGTCAAGATTAATGATTCTGCCAATAATGAAATTATTGTATTATGTCCGTACAATAATTCAGACATTTAATCACTATCTGATTTTAAAGAATGGTGACAGGCCAGAAATACAAGTTAGCGAATAACTTTGAAATGTCTACACAGATATATATAAGGGTGAATCTGCTATTGGTAATATTTCATGAGTTATTTAAGAAATATTTTACATTTCCAATAAATTTCACCTATGATTCTTTACAAAATAAAATGCAGTTCATTTTCTCATGAACTACATTACATATGTATCACGAATAAGCATGAATATCTCAATTGTTACGTCATAATACCGCACTTAGTGTCAAAAATATAGTGCACACTGTTTTGCTTAAAAATGACAGTTGAATGGCGTAAATTTATGACAAGTCATCAGAAAAATAATGTAAATATAAGAAATAAATTTAATTTTTGAAGATTCATGAGGTTATGAATTACGACGCTTCATAACCTCATGAATCTTCAAAAATTAAATTCATTTCTTAAATGAATTTAATTTTTGAAGATTCATGAGGTTATGAACTACGACGCTTCACGCCGTCATATTTCATGAAGCGCGTTAGCGCTTTATGATAAATATGCCGGCGTGAAGCGTTGTAGTTCATATACCTCATGAATCTTCAAAAAATTAAATTTATTTCTTATATTTACATTATTTTTTCTGATGACTTGCCATAAATTTACGCCGTTCAACTGTCATTTTAAAAACAAAACAGTGTGCACTATATTTTTTACTTTTTGACGTCAAGAGGGGTATTATGACGTAACAATGGAGATATTCATGCTTATTCGTGATACATACCTAATGTAGTTCATGAGAAAATATACTGCATTTTATTTTGTAAAGAATCATAGGGGAAATTTATTGGAAATGTGAATACAAGAAAAACACTTTGTACCTGGTGTGTCAAACTCTGGAATAACTCGGATCCCCCTTAGCCTCCCAAATTCTATAATATTTTTCACGTCGTCGTGTGTGTAGACCAGCGAGGGATGGAAAGCTCCCTGTAATTCATACCAGACAAGAGTTCAAGGCTGTTCTTACTGATTATATACATAATACGACATTCTCAGATCTAGCTTATTATGTGTGAATTCTTTACTTTTAACTTATAAACAGTTCAAAACTGTTTAGTCATATTATTTCACAAGATAACGAATAGTATGCAATGTCAAGTGTTTGTACTTTTTCACTCAGTTCTGGGAAAACTTTGCTTTGGAAAGGAAAAGATTGATCATCAGAAAGATGCCAGTGAAGAACGTTCATCTTGTTCATCTCCATTCCTCTCTGTTAAAAGAATAAAATCTCCAATTATCAAAGTCGAATTAAAAAATCAAATTAAATCACATTCACTCCAGAGTAAATATGAAAATACCATAATCTGGAAGAGCGTTTCTATACTCATAAAATGTCTGGCAGTGTCAACCATGATGCCTCTGTGTGGAAATCGAGGGAAATCTTCGATTTTTGTCTCCTTTAGTATAACCTATTTGAAAATCACGTGATGAAAATTTATTTTACAGTGTACTTGAAAAAATAAAATCTCCTTTTGGGTAACATAATTTATTTGGAAAGAGGAGCCATATCCTTTAAATAAGAAGATAACATTATATAATGATGAAGAAAATTTTGAAGAAGAGAATGTACATTGATATCCGTTTATTCTTTCAAAAAAGAATCAAGAATTTGTAAGTGGGGTGGAAAAAAACAAAACATATGCGTGATTATCATGATCAAAACAAGAATAAAAAGGAAAATTAACCGTATCATGAATGCAAACAGTGATCTGACTTAGTGTATCCAGTCCCCTTAGGGCGCCCCAAACGTCACCAGCAACTAATGAGATTCCGTGTTCATTGACTGTTAGTTTGTCTGTTGAAATGAAGAGGATAATTAATTTTTGACAAGTTCCTTAAATTGAATTTTGAATCTTGTTTTAAGTAAAACAATGTACTGAAAATAAAAAAAAAAGACTAATTTTCAGGTATCTTTATGTTAATTCCTATCAATAGCAGACAAGCATTCGACAATAATTGCAAAAAAATATATAGGGAAAGAGGAAGACAATACGAATTGTACTGTAAAATACCACACAGTCAAAGATGTAGTAAATGTAAAAGACAGACAAAAAGAGATAGAAAGTGGGTAATGCGGTCCTGTCAAAAACATACGCCATTAATATTTGATACAGGTAGGAATATCAATAGGTTGGTTTTAAGATGCATTTATTTTTAAGTCTTTTCTCATAGATGTTCAAAACATTTAAAACATTGAAATCACTTTGAAAATGAAACAATGATTATTAATAATTAAATCTTGGGATTGTTTGGGTTATGGAAACCATTTTTCAGTGTTTACTTTCTCACTGTAAAAAGCGGTTGAAATTAAAATAAAGTACGACCACGCCAAGCAGTGATAAATTATTAACCAGTGAGTTTCTTTGAAGAATTCTATTGTATGACTGTTCTATACATTGTATTGATATTTTCTGTCGTGTTAATTATCCTTGACTCTTACAAATTAGTATTTCATGCATGAGCTAAAGTTTTACTAGAAAACGAGCTTATTTACTAAGTTCTTTCTGTTGAAAATATGATATTTATTTATGTAAATTTAAAATATGAATAATCGTTCAACTATACTAAGAATTTTACCTGAAATAATCATATTATACAGATTAGGTATAACATGTCCAATATTTGTATATCTATTTTTCGAAATGGAAAATCTTTATTTCACGATTTTTTAACTTCTGAAAAATCAACAAAATCAACAAAATCTCCCAACTTGCTTGTATGCTGTGTTTTGAATTTTTATTAACTGATAAGATAGGATAAACTACAGTTTATATGATTTCATCGTCGCAAATCACGGCCAAAATGTACGCTCCTTTCCCATAGGAGAGAGCTATATATGCGGACTCCGGACCGTGGCTTGAAACGATGATATGATATGTGATACTACATTTTATATTAATATTACTAATTTACTTAATTTATCATTAAATCTCCATTTTATTTGAATGGAAAACGTTTATATTAGTAAATTGTCTTGAATCGGAGTAAAATTTATTTTGCCCAGAATCCTGTATCAACTAGACGTTTTATGTCTTATGAAAAGGCAAAATAAAATTTGTTGTTGTTGTAAATGTAAAATATCGAACAATAATCGATATATGGTTTCAACAACCATCGTATGATAGAAATCCTTCAAAGAAAATTACGGGTCATCAGTCACTGTTAAATGTATGCGTACTGTGAGCTATTAATTTTGAATACTACGTGTACAACTTTTCAAAGACAGACCTTAGATGTTCAAAGATTGATGGTTTCTGTAAATAAACTAGTTCTTTCCTGAATATTTGAAGATATACTTGTTAACTTTCAAGAACTCTTTGAGACAATTTTTATTTTATATTTTGACCAAAAGAAAAGAGAAAAGAATAAAACCATCAAAAATTAATTTTTTAATGCACTCGAACATGAGTGGGAATTGACTGTCCTTGTTCTTTCAATCCCTATGACAACAAATGAACATAATATTGTACTCACATGATTCATCTGCTGAAAGAGACGGCATGTATGTACAGCGTTTTATATCAAGGACAAGTGAAGTTATCATCTTCAAACTGAATGAAGTCTTCGAAGAACGAAACACTTTTTTCTTTAGATCCTTGTCAAATATATTTCGTAGGTTATTTTGGAATCTTTCACTCGTGCATGTAAATATATCTTTCTTATAACGAATAATGGCTTCATGCAATGTATTACAGCTTGATAAAGACATCTTGACATCGAGTTTCCCTTTTTGTAGTCTGTAAAGTTTGTTGGAGTCGGAGGAATATCTCTGAGGCATTGGCCAAGGAGCTCCAGCTTTGGCTATAGGGGCTCTCCGAAGCTTAAACCCTAGTGCATTTCCACGAAAGTTCAATTTGTAATCCTTCCCGTCCCACCCTACCGGAACTTCCGGAAGTAAGAATGGATTCTCAAAATTTTTATATGAAGAGGTTCTCTCTGAATGCAAAAAGAATAAGTATATTTTCAGTTTTACTTTGTTGCAAATCGAAGTGATCCTATAGTTATTAGTCCCATACCGGTGGAACTGGAGGGGTGTATAGGTTTCCTCTGAGTCTGTCCGCCTGTCTATCTGTTCGTCTGTCTGTTAGTCTGACTATCAGTCTGTATTACTTGGTTTTCCGCACTTTCTTCTAAACACTTGTAGATATTGAGCTGATAAGCTGATTTTTGGTGTAAGTGTATCTTTGAAGATGCAGATCAAGTTTGCATTTCGTTCCTCTTCAATGATGTTGATGGAATTATGGAATTTTTAGCTCACCTGAGCCGAAGGCTCAAGTGAGCTTTTCTGATCACATTTTGTCCGTCGTCCGTCCCTCCGTCTGTCTGTCTGTCCGTCCGTCCGTCTGTCTGTCTGTCTGTAAACTTTTCACATTTTCGACTTCTTCTCAAGAACCACTGGGCCAATTTTGACCAAACTTGGTACAAAGCATCCTTGGGTGAAGGGGAATTTAAATTGTTAAAATGGAGGGACATATCCCCTCGCAAGGGGAGATAATCAAGAAAAGACAAAAATAGGGTTGGGTCATTAAAAAATCTTCTTCTCAAGAACCACTGGGCCAGAAAAGCTGAAACTTACGTGGAGGCATCCTGGTATAATGTAGATTCTAAATTGTTCAAATCATGACACCAGGGGGAAGGGCGGGGCCACAATTGGGAATCAAAGTTTAATATAGAAATATATAGGAAAAATCTTTGAAAATCTTCTTCTCAAGAACCACTGGGCCAGAAAAAGTGAAGCTTATGTGGAAGCATTCTGGGGTAGTGTAAATTCTAAATTGCATTATGTATAACAAGGGGGAAATCTGGTAAAGAACAGAATGGTCAAAGCTTCTCAGGTGAGCGATGTGGCCCATGGGCCTCTTGTTTATTATACTTGGGTTCATGAACAGTTTCGTGCTCCATTATATTATAATGTTCCAAAAGAGATTGTCAAAAATTATTGATTTGACACTTGCTGGTTAGCTTTATTGCGACAAACAATAGATTTGTTTGATTTTTGAATATTTTTTGGACTATGTTAAATGAGTAGTTCTGATCAAAGCATGCATGTATATCTAATGGCATTCTTTTTACGGCAGATCAATTAACTATATGATTTCAAGAAATTAAGAAATATGAATTTAATCGAAGTGCTCGTCAAAATTTTGTATTATTTTCATACAAAGACCCACGTTGACTTTTAAAAATTACTTTTTACATGTAAAATAAATCTTACCGCTTGATATCTCTTTACTCTTATGAGTAGATTGGTCATCTTTTATTTCCCTCATAGTCCTTATTCCAAAGACAGAAAGAAAACATGAAATTACAAGTGCAGAATTCATAGCCCTGAAAATAAAGATAAACAAACTCTTAACATTATTATCTGAATAAGCATGTAGATAAATGTATCACCTTTTTTTTAAAATCTAATCTTTGAACAGCTTTGGCTTATGTAAATAAAAAATACATCATGTACGTTGTAAACCTATAGTTGCGTGTCTTTATAAATCAGTGACAAGTAATTAATATTCTACTTATGGCCACAAGGTACACTCACTTTTGGTGTTCTCCTTTGCTCTGTTGTGTAAAAGAAGTAGATTTTAATTTTTTTCCCTAATAATTCCTTTAGAAAATCCCCATTAGTGACTTCATATAAGTCCAGGCCTAGGGTTAATATTTTGTATGCCACATAGAGATGATTAATTATTACCCTAATGCTCTCCAAAAATCTGAACAATTCTCAACGTAATCCAAATTTTAAAAAAAGAGTTAATTCCATCTTAATTTCAGGGACAATATTTTGACGAAATCTAATTTTTCAATACATTGGGATGACTGAAAACAATATGCTTACTTGTGGCTTAGCATGTGCAATTCCTTAAGCATTTTTTAAAAAATTGTTCTTGTATACATATATCCATATTTCATGTATGTAGAATTATGACTCCAATCTTTGTTTGTATCTTCGTTTATTTCCGTTGATATGACCAAAATATAAACTCTATAATTTGGACTTTGCTGTTTAATGAAATTGTATGAAAAAACAGGATTATTTTGCTATATAAAGGAACTTTTTAATTCTCCTGTGAATACACACAATCGAACGAGTTGCGTTTGTAAAATAATTTAAACTTCCCTTACATATGCAGCAATATATCTTCATCACTTGCATACGGAGTTTATAGATCTCAGTTGATTCGATACACAACAGCATGCTCTATGTATGAACAATTTCTTAAACGAGGTAAATTATTGACAAACAAGTTGATAAAACAAGAATATCAGCAGTCTCGTTTAAAGTCATAATTTCTAAGTTCTATGGTCGATACGATGATCTTGTCAGCAAAATACAATTTATCATTGAGTCAAATGCTAACTGACGTTTTTCATGTTAATTGTTAGTCCATTATTTATACACTGAATCGATGAAGGATTTTTCCTTTATTCCCCGATCATGACAAGTGACACAAGGCGGGTGTGAACCGTAAGCAGGGAATGCTCACTTCTTCATGGCATCTTATCCTACCTCTGATGTTATGGAGGTCCGTGTTTGCTCTGTTCCTACTTTGTATTGTTTTATGGACTTTTGATCTTGAATACTGTTCGTTATCTCAATATTTTCCATTATTTTAGGTCATTTTGTTCATTTAAGGAATGACTTTAATTCTTGGCCAAATTATCGAGTATAATTATCGCTTTTTTATAATCCGCTTCGCGGATTATAAAGCGTAAACTGACCCAAACCATATTATACTCCATAATTTGGCCAAGAATTAGAGTCATTCCTTATAATTTAATTTTAAAATAATTAAACAACTGGGGATGTAAAATTGTGTTGTTTTTATGAGTTCAAATTTACCGCGCAATAATACAACCGTAGTAACGGAAGTGATGGGAAGCGAGGGGAGGTAAAAACTGATACATAGATCTAGCAGCCATGATGCTTGTTTACATGAGGTAAGATCGAGCAAATGTTCGAAGTTAAAGGTACATTCATTAAATCTGGAATTTTCCATGAATCCCAAGGATCGGAAATGAGGGGATTGAAGGATACAGATGATTCAGCTGGTTGTCAAGGGGGTGTGTCCCCATACCAAACCAGATTATACAAAATGTTATGCGTTCCTTTTTGGAAATCAACCAATGAGAGGCAAGAATACAAACAAAATTAAATTATGTAAAGATAAAAAAAATAGATTTTTAAAACGCAAATACTATCCTTTTGCATTTAGATGTCTTCATAAAACTTTTCAATAAAAATAAATATAAAATATACAATACTACACCAAAATTTCAAATCCCTTTTGTCGCCAAAATATAACGACCTTCAAGTAGCCATGACAAAAACCAATACTAAACACATACTTTAATAAATTGCTGTGTTAAATTAAAATTGTTCAATGAGCAAATTTTCTATTTCAATACAGGAATGATAGAGGAGAAGCCAACTACATGGCATAAAAATCTTTGTAATCAAATACAAAAGCTTTATAGTTTATACCTTGAAACTTGTATGAATAATAGTATGTGAAAATATTAAGAGTACCGGCAAATATATAATCAATTAAGTGAATTTGTAAATATATAAAAATTACCCCTTATCCTATCTTCTTACCTGCGTCATGGATGAGATGTAAAGAAGATAACAGGTAACAACTTTGTTAAATATTCTTTCCTTGTCTTGCAAATTTCAATGTTGAGGAGAGAGGTTTTGAGCCAAGTAATTTCAAAAGTTGTTTTTTTCTTATAACATCTTCTTCCGATTCACAACCTTAATGCAAAAGCAGGAATTTATTTTACAAACTTGATATCTGATTACGTACCAATCATGGTTTACACTTTTTAACATTTTAACTTCAAGTTGTTATAAATACTTGAATTTTACATATTATGCAATCAGTGGGGAAAAAAATTGCAAAACTGCCGTACGTCTGATCAAAAGTTAAAAGACAATAAAGTCGATGAATGAAAAAAATCTAAAAGCAATAAAGGTCGATGAATGAAAAAATCTAAAGGCAATATGTATTGCACGTGAACAGGAAAAAACACGGACGTCGGAAATTTCAGAAGTAATGTTAGGGGAAAAGTTTCTCCAATGACTGCCCATACCCGCCACGAGTCCCATGTTTTGATTCATTAAATAATAAAAGCTGATTAATTTGTGCGAGAACGTCAGCCATAATACAATCAAAATGAAAGGTTGTTTTTATTGAAAAAGATCATTAAATCGACCATAGAGTTTACAAATTGTCATTACTTTGATACCAACTTTTCTGTCAGTAGCCAGCCTCAGTATAAACATGATTGTACTCCGAACAAACTCTTGAGTATCAGTAAACACTATACTCAGGTGAGAGCGGTATACTACTAAATAAGTTCGGATAGCCGGCGATTGAATAGCTGAGTTAAACTCGTTCATCATACAAATATTATGTTAGTTGGCCCCTATTCTCAAATACGAAAACACTCTGGTAGACTATGGTGTCATGTTCACTGTGATATATAGAGTTGACAATTGCAGAAATCTATTTTTGTATTCATAGAGAGAAAAAAATATTCCAAAACTTCTAAATGAGATGGAGAAAACACTTGCTGTGGCCTTCAACATTCATATATCTATGTTTTATCAATTTACAATAGTAACTTTATATGTTGCCTCGATATATCCCAGTGAGTTTAAAATAAAAGATACCTCAGAGTTTGACACAAAGGTTTCGTTTTTGGATATTTTACCTGAAAAGATGTTAATGGTAAATTAACGACCAACTTTAGAAAAGACGTCATAACTTCAATTTTTCATTCGTCAACTTCTCTAACTTACTTAGCAATTTATCCTAATAACCTGCATAAAGTGTTTAAGTCTCTCAGTTGATTCGATCGCAAGAGCATGCTCTATGTATGAACAAGTAAAAAGGAAGCAAGCTATTAATAAAAAGTTGATGAAACAGTCTCGATTATTTCATCATTTCGCAAGTTTTGTGGTCAATACCTTGACTTTCTCAACAAATACAACGTATCTTTTAATCAAATACCAATTGTAAGGTCATAATATTTATACTGAATTGTCTACTTTTTTTTCGATCATGACAAGGAGAACACAGTGGGTGTGACAGGTCGGCAGGGGGTGCTCACTCCTCCATGGCATCTGATCCCATCTCTGATGTTTTGGAGAACCGTGTTAGCTATGCTCCTGATTTGTATAGATTGAATGAACTTTTGTGCATATTATTCGTTACCTCTATATATTACAGGAAGTAACTTTTTATTGATAAAATGACGTAAATATAACTGAATTCGATTAAAAGGCTAAGCAATTGCTTCCTTCTTTTCGTTTAAATAAATTGTGTTTGTATAAAATATATTTTAAAAATCGGCAAATAAAGAAACAAAGATATCGTCCCTCCAAATATAAGCAGTTAATAGAATACTTGATCTCCTGGTCTGTATTAGATTTCCACTTCAGACTACATATGTGTAGAATCAAAGTTATAAGTTGAAAATATTTTTTTTAATGAGCATTTAAAAGATAAACAATTGATTTTTAATTGAAACAGTAAGTTGTGTATGATTCTATGATATAAGAACACCTATTTTTCTAATTCATAAAAAATGGATTTGGTGTATAAAGTGTAGAAAAATAATAAAATTTGATCTTACTGCTTTTGAAATTTTCTAAGATAAATAAATTTAGTTATGCTTATCGACATCATTTCTTCTTTTTTGTGAAACAATATATCTTGATCAAATCAATTTTACTTCTCTGAGTTGATTTGATACGCAAAACATGCTAAGCATACGATCAGTTTCGAAAACAAGGAAAGCTTTTGACAAATACGTTGATGAAACAAGGATATCAACAGTCTTGATTAAAGTCAACAATTCGCAAGTTCTATAGTCCATACAATGATCTTGTCACCAAGAAATCTTTGTTTATATGAGCATTGATGTCGGAATAAGGGTCACTGAAGTCGACCGCGTGGCACACTGGTAAGAGTGTCTGCTGTAGAGTCGCAGAGTGAGGAGTTGACCCTAATGTCGCGGGTTCGAATTCCACTGTGGTACCATGTAGAGATTGTTCCTTCGAATAAGGCCGTAAAAACCAAGGTCCCGTGTCGCAGTAGGTGTTTGCATGAAAAAGATCCCTCACTGTTCAATGGCCATAAGCAAAGGACAAAATTTGCTGCTCTCCATCGACAAGTGATGGCGTCTTAATATGAGTGATCGAAAAACATTTCAAGATGGACGTTAAACAATATACAAACAGTTACAAAAAAGTCTGAATATATATTAAATGTTATTTTCAACCAATAAGTTATCTTTTCATGGATTTAAAAAACATTAAAGTCAAGTTGCCGAGTGGGATCAGGGATGAAGTATCCTTATGCTCCGAATAATTTAAGCGAGGGGGAAAATTCTACAATTGGCGATACCAGTGATGGCAAAGATCGTAACCTACATGCACATATATTTGAAGAAACGAATGTTTAGGAGAGTGAAAAAACTGACATACCTAGTCTGCATCCTATTCAAGTCAGAAATATAGAACTGGTTCCTTAGTTTCTGCCGTAAAGGAATCACAAAGTATTCAATTCGTGAAAAAAATACTCAATTGGACTAAAGAAATAAATACTTACCTTGTATATTTTGCCAGTCGAGCAGATTTGTTTAACTTGAGAAGTCAAGCTTGTCAATTTTTGTGCATTATGTATAAATGCTGAGTAATGCATCAATAAAAAAGAATGTAAACGTTATGTGGTAAACTTGTTAAATTTCGCGATGAGATCAATGTAAAAATGCTTGAATTACACAAAATCAATATGCGACTGTTTCAGATACAGATCACAGTAGAGCACCACCTTACAGAGACGCGGTCCATTACATTACTTAATTATGGATAGGAAAAGATTTTCAAACAAATACAGTGCATTTTTATTTTCTTTGTAGTACTGATAAAGCTGATCGTTCAAGAATTTAAAACTTAATATCTTAGGTAGGATTCTTCTGTGGTTTCTGACTAAATGAAAAATTCAAAATATATTTGCTTTTATGTTTAATATAATTAGGTGTAAGGGAATTAAAAGACCATATTTTTATTCACTCATCAGAATTGTACAACTTTAAATAGAAATGGTAAACTGCGTTTGAAAACTAGAAGGGACTATATTTTTGGCGGAATGGTGGCGTATGAAAATATCTTCTTTGCTGCCTCTCAAAATTATAATAGAACAATGAATTTAGTTATAATTTTTACACAATCAAAGACTTCAAGATATTTTCAAATGTAAGTTTAATTAATCATTAGGGAATAAACTTTCAAAATATATCAAATAAATATGATTTTTCAAGCAAACTAGAACTATGTAAGCTTTTAAACGCTTCCAATCAAAGTACAGATTTGAGCCAAAAATCAGTAAAAAGTACTTTTTCTCTCTTAGTAAATGATCAAAACGTTTTGTTTTTATATCATTTTGTACATTTTTAAGACAACTTTATCATATGTGAAAATTAGAAAAAGTTAAATATAGGAAGCATATAAAAATAACTAATATATCCTAAAAAATTAAGAAAAACAGAGAAAATTCGGATTAGCAAATATTCAGTTTAGTTAAATTATTTATGTAAATTTGGTAATATCATGCTATAGACCCGATATGATAATATCATTTTATGCAAAAGAAACAATCTTTAATTTTTTGAAATAAAAGTAGGCATCACGTGATTGGCAAAAGTCCTTTTTCATTCATAATGTCAAGGAAAAAGATATGACCTTGACCTGACCTTGCCTCTAATATAAAACGGTCAAATTTAATTTCACTGATACTATCACTTACTGATAATGTCTTCTTGAATCTGTGAAAATTTCACTAATTTTTAAATACAAGAAATAAGAGAAGAATCCTACCTTAAGTCAATAGAAAATATCTTATCACGTAATTAAATACGCAGTCTGAGGGAGTCGATACCTGTAGTTTAATGAAACATCAAAACAATTCTTAAGAACGGACATATCATTCTAATTACTTCCGAATACCTAATGCAACCAGTGATCATGGAATGCTAACGACAGTGATATCTTTCGGGGAAACTGCAAATTCTGGGTTTTTTTTAACACGTGACTAATCTTGTTTTCCAGTTTGGCATTACGATGAACTGAAATTTCAAACCTTCAGTTGGATAGGTGCATCTCCAAAAGATATTAGCTAGCCGGTAAAAAATAGTTTGAAGTATTCCAAGGGGCCCATGACCACGAGTGGAATCAGCCCACACCCCCGACCCCCTGATGCTGTAGGGATGAGACAGTTTAAAAAGACAAATTGAAATCAACAGTTTTTTTTAATTAATCAAGTTTAAAGTGTGAAATGGGTCTGGAAATTTATAGTGTGTGGCGAGTTTGAAAATGTCACCAATTTGTTGTCACGTGAAATGTGTAGTCATTCTTTTCATTTTTGCGTTCAGAGGGGTTTCCTCACTGTGATTTATTTTCAGAGGTACATGTAGTTATAGTGATTTCTTCATTCACACCTGTCAGAATTTAATATGACCGTTATATTATTTTTTCGAGAATAACAAGTCTGACTATTTAGGTAAAAAGGAAGATGTTTTTCAGTTTACGGTTTTATTGTTCATGTATAACCATCTCAGTATCACAAAGTATTACAAAATCAACTGAAAACAGAGAATCCTGAATCGATTCCATTTATGATATGTAATATTGATGAGCCAATGGAAAACTATATAAATATTCATATATCTGAAATATGAGAAGAATCCTACCTTAAGTCAATAGAAAATATCTTATCACGTAATTAAATACGCAGTCTGAGGGAGTCGATACCTGTAGTTTAATGAAACATCAAAACAATTCTTAAGAACGGACATATCATTTTAATTACTTCCGAATACCTAATGCAACCAGTGCTCATGGAATGCTAACGACAGTGATATCTTTCGGGGAAACTGCAAATTCTGGGGGGTTTTTTAACACGTGACTAATCTTGTTTTCCTGTTTGGCATTACGTTGAACTGAAGTTTTAAACCTTCTAATATATGTTTTATTTTAACTTATGAAAAACCGAAGTGGATAGGTGCATCTCGAAAAGATATAAGCTAGCCGGTAAAAAATAGTTTGAAGTAATTCAAGGGGCCCATGACCACGAGTGGAATCAGCCACCCCCCCCCCCTAATGCTGTAGGGATGAGACAGTTAAAAAAAGACAAATTGAAATCAACAGTATTTTTAATTTATCAAGTTAAAAGTGTGAAATGGGTCTGGAAATCTATAGTGTGTGGCGAGTTTGAAAATGTCACCAATTTGTTGTCACGTGCAATGTGTAGTCATTCTTTTCATTTTTTCGTTCAGAGGGGTTTCCTCACTGTGATTTATTTTCAGAGGTACATGTAGTTATAGTGATTTCTTCATTCACACCTGTCAGAATTTAATATGACCGTTATATTATTTTTTCGAGAATAACAAGTCTGAATACTAGTATTTAGGTAAAAAAGGAAGATGTTTTTCAGTTTACGGTTTTATTGTTCATGTATAAGCATCTCAGTAGCACAAAGTCTTACAAAATCAACTGAAAACAGACAATCCTGAATCGATTCCATTTCTGATATGTAATATTGATAAGCCAATGGAAAACTATATAAATATTCATATCAGAGGCATTACACCGGTTCTGGTTACCAACTTATTTGCATGTTGTTTGCACAAGCACACAATAAATTTGGGAGTACATGTAGCTAACATTGTCTTGAGAGAGTCAGTTTTATTTCATAAATTAACTTATTTTCAACCAAAATACGTTCAAAATGGACGATGTGGAATCATTTCACTTCTGGAGTAATAATGTGCAATATATTTAAGAAGGGTGTAAATTAAATGTGACTACTTAAAATCTCCAAGGAACTTTTAAAATTTTTGAAACAACAAAAGTGAACCAAAATCAAAAATACCATTAAGAATATTAACAGTCTCATTTAAAGTCATCTAAAGTTCTATGGTCGATACATTGACCTTGTCAGCAGTTGCAATCTTAGGTCGTATACTGCCTGCATAACGTTTTTCATTATAATTGTTAGTCATTTTTTTGAAACAATTATCTAAGAAATTTTTTCGTATGACCGATCGTGACAAAGAGACGACCGGTCGACAGGAGATGCTCACTTCTCCATGGCACCTGATCCCACCTCTGATGTTTTAAGAGACCCATGTTTGCTCTGCTCCTGATTTGTATTGATTCAATGGACTCTTGAGTTTGATTACTGTTCGTTAAACACGCTTTGCTTCAAAGAAGTAAAAATATCATGAATTTAATGTGAACTACACACAACTTAAATTTTTGCATAATATCTTTAAGATAATCAACTTTGTTTAATTAAAAGAGAATTAGGATAAATTTTCTATTTCAGAACCAAGAAATACTGATGGGATGAATTTGTGATTCTAAAAGATGTTTTTCAATAGGTATTAAGTTTGATATTCTCTCTTCCTTTGGCAACATATTTAGTCACAAATTTTATTTCATCCCAGTGATTTTCATGCCCTATAATGTATTTGCTTTCACGCCAGCTGATTATTAAAACAGATAATAGTATTATAAAGTTCTCATCATGATTTATATGCACTATTGGTGTAATACAATATTGTTTAGTAATCAGCTGGCGTGAAAGCAAATAAATTCTACGGCGTGAAGATCACTAGCATGAAATAAAGTTTGTGACTGAATTTATTCCGATAGTGCGCAAAAAAGTCATGATTAAAACCTTTCAATAGTATGATCTGTTTTAGATTTTACCTCCATATTTAATATTTTTAAACATATACTCAAGTATTGGTATACCGGTATTACACGGCTCGTTATGCAAAGTTTGGGAATTAATTATTCCCTCTATAAAGGGATAATTAAATACAATATGTCCAGGGTTATACCCAGAGGCCCATTCCTTTTAGCGACTCACCAATCTGTAATCAAGAAGGAAGGTTGTTCAATTATTCCATTTCGATATTCCAAAATAATCAGTTATGTAGATTAATTTCTTTTATTTCTGTAGCTTCTTATTTTAAAATATTCTTCATTCTGTTATTATAACCCTACCCCATTAAATTATAGGCTCTAACTACGATTTACTATAATTTTATTCATTTATTATTATTGTAAAGTTCCAACCTTTTCAGTATTTTAAAACATCCGAGTCTTGTTGCAGTACAGGTTAATAATGTTAAAAGAACCATGCCAAGGACAACTATGGCTGCTGATGCTTTGAAAATCCCCTAAAATATTATAAGCAGGGTATTAACCTTTAGGAAATAATGGTATGATTAACATAAAAATGCCATTAGTATGACACAATGGGGAGAAAAATCACAGAAATATGACTCTGCCTTAGCTGAATATATTGAATTCATGATCAGCGAAAGGTAGCCTAGAACGTGTATAATGTTCAATTCTGATCAAACCTGAGCTCTTAATGTAAATAATATCTTAAAATGTGAGGTCTGAAGGTGTCATGTTAAAATCTGATATGGCCTGAGCTCTTTCTGATATGGTTAGGACGACTTCATCCTGTCTTCCTTCAAAAGATACAGAAGCATGCTATAGGTGTTGTTTTTAAATACAAAAAACAATAGTTCATCTACATAGATTTATTAATCTAATTTAATTTGCAATTTCTTTCTACATAAACATCTTTAAGTCACTATTTTATAATTATAAATACCGTGTTTTACTTTTTTAAAATGAATATTTAAGTTTTAAATTGCATGTTAAAACATATATTTACTTTTGCTTTGTGAACAGTGTATTTCCATGGCACTTGTGTTGCATGGATGATAGAGCACGTTAGTTCGTCAGCGCATGCATAGAAGACATGATGGGTCAAACAGAATATATATAATCGTTTAGAAGGTCACCTTTAACTTCCATAACCTAAGGAAAAATATTAATTTTTTCCTGCTTTATTATTTATATTTTCAAACTTTTACTGATAGCCACAGCTTTTGAAAAGAATCAAAGAAAAAATCCAATGCATTCTTTTTTAGTAAAAAAAAAAAGGTAATTTTTTATGTACGTTATATATCATAACTAAATTATTTAAAGTAATACACATTTTGTGTTGTTAACATATTTAATCTAATTATAGTCGTTCACGAAGGAATCATTGCCAATCTTTGTTAGAATAAGTGTTGAAGGTTACCTCTAGTACAGTCGAGATTTTCATTATACCCTTCCATTCTTATGTTCGCAAAATATTTGTTCATACTCTTGACTAATTGTATAAAGTGTATAGTTGTATAAAGTGTTGAATTATAATTCCTCTTGATGTGGTTGATTTAAGAAATTATCATTTCAAATACTTTAAAATTTTTAAGAATCTCCTTTGCAGTTACATTTTTTATTATGTTTTAGCAAAGTACTTCTATTTGTATTGTTTGATGAACATCTTTTGGGGAATTTTCACCCAATTTGAGATCTACAGCTACTAGCCTGTGGAGAGTTGTACTCGGCACTTAGGGCTTCTCAACATTGAGAAATCATTTTCGTACCAGCACCTAGTGCGACAAAAGACCTTGGCTTAAACGTTCCGCAGTAGGATTGAACATGCGACGCAAGGATCTTACTCTGCGAGTCCATAGCAAAAACTCAAACCACTGCGCCACCAGGCGACATCAAGTACGCCTGACGTTTTCCATCAAATAGAGATACAAAGTAGAGAGCAGACATACATGTATACAGTAAAAATATATCTATCTTATATCTTCATTGAAGGTGGTGATATGTATCTTGCTGTACTGGGATATTTAAAACCAACATTGCATATATACCTTTCATTAAATACAATAATTATTTCTTAGCTTTGATCCTTCAATATTTTGTTCCCTTTCATGAACAAATGTCTTTTCTATATCACTTATTTTATGACATCACTTCAAAAGTTCGTGGTCTAGTACATAATTTACATTTTTACAGATAGAATATGGAGATGCTGAAAAGTAATCAGACTTTAACGTCAATTGAAACATTACAAATCGGGAGCAGATCAAAAATGCACCCCCTTAAACAACAGAGGTGGAATCATCTGTCATAGAAGAGTAAGCATCCCATGACGACCGGTTAGACGCGTCGTGTGTTTCATATCATGAACGGGCATATGCATAAATCATAACCTGGTGTTTGCTGACAAGGTCACTGCATCGACTATAGAACTCACGAAATGATGATTTAAATTAGACTGCTGATATTTTTGTTTCATCAATGTGTTTGTCAATACATGTAGTTTATCTCGTTTTAGAAATTGCTCATACGTAGAGTATGCTCTTGCGTTTCGAATCAACTGAGATACACAACTCCTCTTGAAGATGATGAAGGTATATTGATACATAAGTATGGGAAGTTGACGATTGAAAAGTTAAAGGCATCACTTTTATCATAAAGCTTAGTTGTTTAATTACCATTAACGTCTTTTTCAATGAATACGCAAATTAATAATAAATAAATTGAATCTGAAAACGGGATAAATTAATAAGCGCGTCATGAATGAACACATTTTACTCGATATTCAAGATCATACTAGATGGTAAACGGACAAATATTGTACAACTGATTTTGTCAGGATGATGCATAAATAAGCATTTTCATGCTAAATAAAGTTACCTTTTTGCTCAGTCCATGGAAACTCCGTCATATTTGGATCATGTTAAAGTCTAATTCCAGATTCTAATACATTCTTAAATAAGGTACTAGTAAAAGGCGACTTGTTTCATCGATTTTTCTTCGATCAAATCAATATGAAAAGACATGGCACAAAACAGTTTATAACGAGTCGCCGTAGAGCTAAGCAAAAAAATCCATTCACATACTACTGAATGTGCAATCTCCTCACAATGAGCTCAACAGGGCATGCAGTCTGTGATCGTGGATAAAGGTGTTTATCCTTGTCCTGTTTTATTAACAGTGGTCTTCTTTAAAATATTACATGTCTTTACCTTAACAATGTACAGTGATATATCCATTAGGAAAGGATACACTTATCTTGATTTTCAAAAAAATGAATTGTTTTCTTTGTTTTCACAAAGATGGATTGGTTTTTTTCCCGAATGGCTGGTTTTATTGTTCTGTAGATGATATATAAGAATATTTCTTACCATTTACGCCAAAAAGGTCAATTCATTACAGCAATATGAGCTGCAACTTTGATGTCAGAATTTTTTGTTGCAAAATTGTAAATAACTATTTCAATGGCAGAAAAAGATAACGTTACTAAACTTCTGTTGTTAATATTTGCGATGGAAGAACTATTAATCAGCTTTGATTGAATCCAAATTACATTATTGTCATCCTGTACAATAATGATTTCTTACATAAACTGTAAATTGGATTGTATATAAAGTCTTTCTTCTGCTTTATTTTAGTTTAATTGGTCATAAAGGTTTAAGTTACATACAAATTTATCATAATAACACATTTTAACAGCAAAATAAATTATTCAAAGATGTAGCTCATATTGCTTTAAACATTTATGTAACTGAAAACCTGAACATTAGTGAGTGTGAAGTGAAAGTGAAAAAAAATTCTCGATGATTTTTTTTTTAAATGGTCGTTATTCCCAAGAACTGAAAAAGATTATAGAGTACATTTTTTTGGAAATCATCTTAGTTTTTATAGATATGATTAGATTTAATGAGTCTGAATAAAGAGTGGGATCGAGAAAACTTACAATTTTTGAAATTTATTTTTACTTGTGAAGTCCGGTACTCCGAATTGTATGGCTTATGGGGAAATTGGGCAATATCCTTTAATAATACGTATAAAGGTACGAATGATTACTTATAGGGTGAAACTTTTTATGTCATATGAGCGTAAGTTGACAAACATAATGTATTTCATTCTGCATAAATACTTTTCTGAAGGCTTGCTTATGCACCCATCGTTGAAATGTAAAAGAGATATCTTGAATTTGTGTGGTCTGCCTTATATGTGGACGAATAATTTTTATTAGATTACATGGTTAAAATCTATTGTAAAAGAAACATTGTTAAGTCATTTTTACAAGATTGGCATACATCTGAACAAAGAAAATTCATCAAAATGTTTAAATTACAGGATTTTAAAAACAATTTTGGACGGGAATGTACCTAAGTAAACTCTAAATGTTTATTAATTATATTTAAAAATTAGAACTTGTAATCACAAACTTTCAATCGAAGCTGATAGATGGATTAACACTGACAGATCTTTAAGAATATAAAATTTATGTAATGATGAATTTCATTATGCTATGGAGGTCCATATTTTTCCTCATTACATTTGAAACTTATTGATAATAAGTATTGTTTTCATGCTAATGTTTCATAATTTGAGAATATTATATGCACCACAAATGTTGACTCACTGATAAAGCTGTCTATGTTTGCTAAAGAGATATTACCTGTTTTTCAGTAATATTTTCTCATTTGACATTACTCTTCCTTGTGACTTTGTATTTTGTACATAACGCCAGTGCAACGAATCCTTAGTAAAAATTCATTTTGTCTGATTGAATAAAACACAAAGAGATGAAGTAAACCTCAAGGATATTATGTTTACTGGAACGATGTTTGACTGATTGTAATTTTTTCAACCCTTGACAGGGATAATATCCGTTTCACTATGTAAACATTTCTTGATATCAGATACCCGCAATGCGATTCCCCCCCAAAAAGAGAATTTAGATATTCGCATATTTACCCCATACAATAATTTTTGCTTAAGAAACCCACGTACCTTTAGTAGTATCATGAATTACCGTTTTCTTGCTTTTCTGCATATTTTATTATAAATATCAAATAAAGGTATATTTTAAGGGAAACACATTAACAGCGTCCCCATATGAGTAAAAAATTCTCGAGAGGGACGTTCAACAATATCCAATCAATCAATCATTAACAACTTTAGTCCAGCAAAATTTTATAGTTCCTTTAAATAATTCTTCCTTTATCTACTCAAGATATCTATTGCTCCACAAACTGACCAGAAATCTTCTGTTCAACAAGGCCTATTACTATGGGTATTAATGAGAACCAGTATAACATTCTTGAAACATGACATAAAATTTAGATTTAAAATTTTCTTGTTTCACCTTAAACCAATACCAAGAGTTCTAAGGTAAATATTTGTATACAAGCAGCATAAATTAATAAATATTACTTGAACCCTGAAGCAAGACACACTGTGAAAAAAAAAGATGTCTTAAGAAATAGTTCTAAATTTGAAAACAGGTTATACATGAAAAGAAGGAGTTATACTTAATCTAAATTAATGTTCTCATTTAGGAATTAAATCTTTGATATAATCTTACCTGGTTTTTAGCTGAATAAACAATCTGCCTTTTAAAGATTTTTTTTGATAAATTAGACGGTTTCTCGCTTTCAACTGCACAGAAACCTGGCCCACTAATATCCCCGACAGTTAAACCTCTTCTGAAAAGCATTGATACATTCAAACTTCATTACCAATAAATCAGTCGTGTTTTTTAGCAGGGACTAGCCTGGGTAATCAATATTTCATACGATCTATCTATTTTGTAAAACGAAACTTGACACAATGTCATATTAATTATTTGTGCTATTTTATAAATCTTTAAGATCTTTGTTGTATCTATTGTATGCTTTTTTCATTATCAATTTACTTGATTTCGAAAATTACTTAAATAAGAATAAAAAGAATGTAAAGCAATAGAATATTTATCTAAAAATATTATAAGAAGTATCGCATGATTGAATCGAAATAAAAAGAAAATAACACATTTTAATTGTTTTTAATTATCTTATTTTTTATTATTTATTTTTTTTAAGAAAATAATTTTCTTCAAAAAATGCATTTAAGTAGATATAATCTAGGCGTATCTAAACTAATTACATTTTGAAATTTTATGTATTTAATTGTTTGACATTATTCAGTCAGGAAGCTATATAGAATTCTCGTGAGGCCGAGTAAAGGTCTCATTTGTAACCATATCATTGGCGTCTCGTTTAAGAAAAATAATCTTCCATTGGACGTTTACTTTGCATTTAGTTGCATTGAAGTGTAAATCAACATAAATATAATTCTCGTTTAAAATCAACATGTTGCATATTCAGTTTTGATGGATTTTGAGCTTAAGTACTAGTGCTACTTGTAATAAAATATGATTTTTGTATATGAAGTCCGTTAAGTTAGTACCTTAACATTCTACATCGATGCTCCTCCAATCTTCTGGCAGCCTCATCTATGTCCCTTAATGATTTATCACTCCACAATCTTTCTGCAATAGCTGATGCTTTAGGCCTGTACCAAAAAAATTAGAATCATGCAAAAAAATTCATGATAAATATGATGTTAACTTTTCTATCCTCATATTTCCTTATTGCATGTAGCAATGTACAATTATCACTTGCATATGCATACCTAATCCCACCTTTATTTGTTATTTGGGATCATGTTTCCTCTATTCCTCATTTATATTTTTCAAATGGACTTTTGAGCTTAATTACTGTTCGTTATCATGTCATTAAAGAAAAGGTACACCACTATTCAAGCAGCCAGTTTTAATTTCTTATTTACTCCTACGGTTGTTAAAATTTTAATTTCTATATACATCTTATTCTTTTAATAAATAAAACTTAAAAAATTAGTAATGAGTGTATGTTAATATGATTATGACCTTTGCGTCAACTTTGTTGACAGAATTTCAGTACGGATATTTACAGGACAAACAGACCGTTTCAATAGAAAAACGGAGTTGTTTTCAAAGTCCAAGGTTAAGGAAGTTTGCTTATTAAATGAGTTTTATAAAAGTAGTACTCACCATAACAAACCGATCGCGGTCTCACTGGTGACGTATTCACTCCATAGACAGGCTTCCCCTCCTAACACAAGATCCTCTTTACCTTGAAAGCCTGAGGAAATTATTCAACATAATAAAACAAGCATAGAAACATGAAAAACCATTGAGTTAATAATTTTGATAGGAAGAAATAGCAGTGTCTACGTTTATCGTATTTTTGTCCATTTGTTTAGAAATAAAGATGTGCATCCTATTGACAGCATAACCTAAAAATCTAGCAAGAAACTGGAAAAGTTAAGTCTTTTATGGGTTTCCACTTTCAAAGGTTCTACTACTTCTGACAGAATCTTGGTATCTACAGCGTCATGCAATTGAATGTGAATTTTCGAATAGAGCATGTGGTGATATATATATAGATTTTAAAACTCTACCTCGTTTGCAGTGGATAGTGTTCTTTTTTTTTTAAAGACGATTCACTAACCTTCGCCAATAGGATCACAGAGATAATATTTTGGCCAGACCACGCCATATTGTATCATGTTGATGTACCAGCACGATGAATATAAAACATGAAATCCCTGCCTTGTCACCTGTTCCACAAGTCTCTGATCACCAAGCCAAACCTGAACAATCGAGTCCCTAGGAATCTAACGTAAAACACTGAAGGAGTAAGCCAATATAGTATAGACTTCGGGCTTTTTCAAACATAAGCACTTGTTTCTGTGAAAAAGGATTATCCCCTATTGTATATTAATATTATAATATTATGTGATTAAATTTTATTTTAGAAACAATCTGGTTCTGATATAGTTTTTTTAATTCGAATTTCAACTGAGCTTAAATTCACGACACATGTGCATTTAATTCCTTTATATTCAATATCACATAAGTATGTTTTCAGAGGTTCGAGTTTCCTTTGCTCACAATATGCATTGATTCATTGTATTTTTTTTAAACTTGATTACTGTCAAGACCTTCACATTTCACAAACTCTTACATTTAAATTTGACTGGTATGCTTCTTGCCACAGAATAAATTTGACACCGTTTTTCCTTTCCGTTGCTATTTTCTGTAAATCTTTGATTAACCTATAAAAAAATCAAAAATGTTTACCTGCTTGCAAAATCGCAAAATTTACCACAATCAACACTTTATGGTGTATATTTACAAGAGGCCCAGGGGCCACAGCGCTCACCTGAGCACATCAGCTAGGAAAAAACACATATCAGATCAAACCTGAAATTTAACATAAGTTGAAGGGGGGGGGGCTTGAATTTTAACCCCAAAGGGATCATAATTTGAACGAACTAGAATCTACATTACCTGAGGATGATTCCATACAAATATAACTTTGAAGTACTTGAAAAGAAGATTTAAAAAGGTTTCCCTATATATTCCTATGTAAAACTTTGATCGGCCATTTTGGCCCCGCCCTACCCCCGGGGGTCATGACTTGAACAAACTTCAATTAACACTACCTGAGGATGATTCCACATGAGTTTCATCTCTGCTGTCCCAGTGGTTCTTGAGAAGAAGATTTTTAAAGATTTTTCCTTTATATTCCTATTTACAACTTTGATCGGCCATTTTGGCCCCGCCCTACCCCCGAGGGTCATGACTTGAATAAACTTGAATCTACACTACCTGAGGATGATTCCACATGAGTTTCATCTCTCCTGGCCCAGTGGTTCTTAAGAAGAAGATTTTTAAAATATGCCACCAAATTTTCATTTATTCCCAATTATCTCCCCTTGAATGAGGGCGTGGCCCTTCATTTGAACAAACTTGAATCCCCTTCACCCAAGGATACTTTGTGGCAAGTTTGGTTGAAATTGGCCCAGCGGTTCTTGAGAAGAAGTCGAAAATGTGAAAAGTTTACAGACAGACGGACGCCGGACAAAATGTGAATAGAAAAGCTCACTTGAGCCTTCGTCTCAGGTGAGCTAAAAAAAAAAGGGAGGAGATACCTTTCTGTAAAGAAACTCCAGGCGGCAGTCCCTTTATCTTTGAACATTGATGTATTTTTTATCCTTGCGAACAGTTTCCGCACCTCTCGGTTTGTATTCCTGAAGTTAAGTACTTTAATGGTAAATTTTGAATTTTTTTTAAATGGTGGATTGAGTGAGTTTTCATTCACCACTAAAGCTCCAGCTCAACTCATGGACTGGAGCTCAACTCATGGACAGACTGACTCTTTTATAATTAAAGCAATCTAATCATATATTTTTAAACTTCTTCCAACTTATCATTCTTCCATTTAATTTTTCAAACAAACATATATGAATCATTGACTACAAATGTAAACCAAGAAGGAGATAAGTGAAAAAAAATTGTAAGGTTTGTTTATTGTTGGAGTAAAACAATGAATTGTCAAATGTGAAGAAAAGGGTAAATCAAATTGGCAAATGCAAGGAAGAAAACGTTATTTCATATTTCTTTTGTATCATACCAACAAGCCAGTGGTACCTCGTCGTTTCCAAGATGAATATATTGATCTTTAAAGACTTCTAATACTTCTTTGAAAAATGCAGAAAGAAAGGTATAGGTTGAGTTTCTAGCGGGGTTCATTGGTCCAAAGTGACCGGGTATTGGACGCTCACCATTGTAACACTGGGTCAGTAATTCGGGATGTCCGAAGCCCCATGAAAATGAATGTCCTGAAAATAAAGAGAAACCCATAGACTTCTCTTGCTAGTGTTTCCCATTATGTTTATTCTAGTGATCTTTCTGTATCGCTTTTTGTCATTGACTCAACAAGGACATAGACTCAAGTAAATTTTTTCAAAAGTTTTTGTGAAAATCGTCTGGTTGTTCAGAGTTTTATTTGTCTACCTTTAGTTTATAATAGTCGAAAATCTGAGTTCACTAAGAGGATCAAAAGGAGAATAATAAGAATGTGGACATAAATTGCTCTATCATTTACGAGTATGATATGTTGATTAGGTACCTCCCCACCTGGTGTATCAAATTCCGGAATAATCCGGATCCCCCGGAGTCTGGCGAACTCTATTATTTCTTTCACATCTTCCTGGGTATAAGTCAAGGAAGGGTAATAAGCTCCCTAAGGAAAGAAAAATAATCAGTATTCACATCTTTTGTCCACCCTTTTCTGAACTCTGTAATGTTTAGATTTTTTCTCGTATATTAACACAGTTTAGAGCAGGTATTTTTTTTTATTGAAGATTATTTTATCCCACCTCTTTGTATTAAATATATTGCTTGGAAAAACTTAAGTTTCAATTTGATCTTGAAACACGACGTTCCAGGATGTCATAAATCCTGCAACTGTCAACACGTACCTTTCCGCTGAGATCAGGAAACGTTCGGCTGCTGTAAGGGAAGGACTGGTCGTCAGATAGATGCCAGTGAAGAACATTCATTTTGTTCATCTCCATGGCACTCTATGATAAAAAAAAAATAGAGTTCTAAACTTGGCAACTAATAATTTTTTTATTATATGAGCTGCCGTCTGACACACGGTATAAATATCTTAATCAGCGATCGCAGAATATATCACTGTTTATATATATAATAAAATTGTTATATTTATAAATTTTTATAATTAGTGACAGTAAACGATCACTTCACACCAACATGATACTTGAAGGTTCAAATATGCTTAGTATAAAAATGAAAGGTACTTCAGTCACTGATTACAATGAAATATTTCATTTTAAAGGATATCATAAGCTAAGTGCATCAAGAAATAAGGTTTTGCAATATTAAGGTATACAGACTTAGCAAAATATGCCAGCAGTATGATTGAAAAAACATCGCCAAACAATCAAAAATATGTTTCTGACAAGCATTACAGTTTTCTCTCAAAATGGTCAACATTGAGTGATAGGGTATGATGAACCTGTTTCTTATTTGGTAAAATATTACTTGAAAAGACGTTAATGGTTATCTAACGACCAAGCTTTATGATAAACGTGATAACTTTAACTTTTCAACTTTAACTTCCCTTACTTATGCAGCAATATACCTTCATCACCTCCAACCGGGGTTTATATCTCTCAGTTAATTCGATACGCATGCTCTACGTATGTACAATTCCTAAAACGAGGTAAATTATTGACAAACAAGTTGATGAAACAAGAATATCAGCAGTCTCGTTGAAAGTCATCATTTCGTAAGTTTTATGGTCGAGACAATGACCTTGTCAGAAAATATAATATATCGTTGAGACAATACTAATTGTTAGGCCATTATTTACACATTGCATTGTCCACCGTTTTTTCCATCATTTCCCGAACATGACAAGGAGCAAACGGCAGGTGTAACCGTTCGGGAGGGGATGCTTACTCTTCAATGGCACCTGATACAACCTCTGATATTTTGGAGGTTTGTGTTGACTCTGCTTCTATTTTGTATTGAGTTTCAATACTGTTCGTGATTGTCATATATTTAACGATAAATCCCGACATTTCAATTTGCATCTAATTTTTTATTCTAAACATCGTTGCCTTTTTCTTATGCAGAAAGTTTTCGAAAGTAAAAAAATTTGAGGGGGTGCTTTCACAGAATATGACTGTAACCATAAACAGGTTGAGGGTCAGATGGATCTGACTAATATGATGTCTCTTCGTCATTAACTATGTAAAAAAAAAACTAAAATATTGTTATGTACGTCAATAAATGGGCAATATCTTACCTATATATTTTTTTCATATACAAAAGTTTAACTTAACATTTCTCATGTTTAAAACTGAGCAATTAAAAATCGATGTTTGACTCCTGAGTTAGATGTTGGACCTGTCGATGAGGTGTTTGACTGCGTCACACAATGGGCGGAGCTTAATGTCATTTGCATCCGTTTGTGTTAACGGAAACGGACCTGAGGTTTACATCAAGGAAGACAGTACAAGATACATGTATGTCATAAAAATTTTAAATCAAAAGGTATAAAAAAAAAATGCGTTTTGTCGAGTCTCGAACCAACTTGTTAGCTTCTGGGTTAGGACAAAAAGCATGTTGCCCTAGAACTCAATCAATAAATGTATAATGTTATTAGATCATTGTTGGAGATTCTATGTTCCGGCCATGGATGCCTTACCAGCATTTGAAATATCGTTGTCTTACTCATGAAGTGTCTTGCTGAATCAATTAATATCCCTCTATGTGGAAACCTTGGAAAGTCCTCAATCCTAGTTTTCTTTATAATAAACTGAAAAGAAATAAACTATGAATAAGACCAATGTGTCATTTTTTGCTGCGGAATTACTGAAGAGTGAAGAGAAGCAACAGCTACCAGCTCTCAGACTTGTATGGCAACAAGCCATAGTCAATGCAAGTCCGGTAATTCCTCCGTTAATATATTTTTACAAGTTTACCTCTTTTTTTATATATTTATACATTTTAAGTGTTTATAAGTATTTTATTTTTAACTTTTTTTTAACTTGGGAAAAATCTGAGAAATGTTGATGAACGAAAGGAGCATTAATTAAGGAAATTTATTTCCTTTCGTAAAAAAAAAGAGCTTAATTATTTTAAAACAAATACATTGTAAGAGAAAACAATGTGAGCAATAACAATGTGAGAAATAAAAAATATTGATATATTAAAGCGAATAAGGAATTATATTATCTATTTTACATTCCTGTCTTGTACAGTTTTAAAATTGTTCAAGATACAACTTGTATATTTACCATGTTGCTGATGCAGATGATTAGCTGACTTAACGTTTCCAGAGCTCGCAGTGCACCCCAGACATCTTTAGCTCCTATTCTTATTTCGCCGTTAGCTGTTCTTAAAGTGTCTACAAGTAATATGTTAAAATCAACGAAATTCACTCTGCTGAACTATATATGTATTTTTTAAGCTTATTGCAAGAAAATTAAAATTCTTTGCACAGCTTTTTATTAAATGATTACGGTTGAAAAGAAGATAAATTAAGAAATATTTTTGTGATAAAATCTTCTGTTGTTAAACTTCAATGAAGTCACACTGAGGGGAATGAATCAGAATGTTACTATAAATAGGAAATCTATACTTACAGGACTCGTCGGACGATAAGGTTGGAAAAATCGAACACGCCTCAACATCAAAATTAAGTTTTGTTAACTCTTCTAAGGACAGTATGTATTCGTAACTTGGTTTTTGCATTGAAAAACCAAAATTGGAATTGTTCAAGTGCAATAAATTGTTTGTAAATTGAACATTACTACAGGTGAGAAAAATATTCATATATCTTTGTACTGCTTTTTGCAATATGTCACAGGTAGAAAAATTTGTATTTACAGAAAGTTTCCTGATTCTATAAAGTTTTGTCTCCGATGTTTCAAAAGTCTGCGGTCTCGGCCAAGGCATGCCTATCGTAGGAATAGGGGCTCGGCGGATATGAAATGGATGATGAAGGTGGTTACTGGTTGGAAAATCCAAGTTCATGTTTTCCTCAAACCATCTGATATTCGGCTTTTCGTGAACATTGACGTGTCTTTCTAAAATTGTTTTTCTTTTGTTTTGTACCCAGACATTGTGTAGGACTTGTTTCTTAACTAATTTGTCAACACGTATTACTCCTTTGTGTTTTTGTTGTTTGTATTCCTTGTTTAATTCTCCTGCAATAAAGAAAGAAGCCGTATAAATTGATATTAGATGGAAAGCAGGTGAGGTAAATCCCTGTTAAATCTGTCCACATCATACCATGCAATATAAAAATTATAGAAATTAATAAATTTCTTCGAAGTGTTAAATTCTTCTATGAAATAATATTTTGCATTGCATTGCCTTTTTAAGATTCTTGACTTAAGAAAATAACAGATATAAAAACAAAACCTTGTAATCTCATTTGTAAATTATCTTGCGTTGTTATTGTAATATAACAGGAAAACAAAAAGATCCTCTTGATTTCGAATCTGCAAAATAGAATAAAATACTTAGTAGTTATAAATTGTAAACTTCTTTATCGGTATCATTATTTCACAACTTTTAGACTTGAAATTGCTCTAAACAAAAATTCAAAAATACTTCCTTGAAGGCCTTTTCGTATGCTTTAATGTTTTAAGTATACATGTACGAGCATAGTAGATAACATTAGTGTCGCTCATTCATGCAATATTGTTTATATGTTATAATTTTGTTGTATTATTTGTATTCATATACCCCAGTTGGGGTCCTTGTCTTAAATAAAAACTTAAAATTTGTAAATTATTTTTATGTATTTGTCTTACAATGGGTGTCTTCCACCTATTCCCACTTTGCCTATGTTTGGCAATGAACGAATCTATTTTATACCTTTCGAGCAATTTTGAATTGAATACTGTATTTTCATTCTTTAATTCTTCATTAAAAAAAATGAAATTGTTATTGATAATTTTGATACGAGGGGTTCTGATCAAAATTACACAGAATATACTAAATAAGACAAAATTATATAAACATTCATGCAACAGGTATTCAGAGGAGTTAACTTAAGCAGTGTTACGAAATAAATATTCATAGAGCTTTTAAAGATTTAACCTTAAGAAGGAAAGTTTTCGATATTTTTTTTAAAGAATACAATTAATCGACCTTGAAAAGAAAGTTCAGTTTTTAAAGATAAAGATATGTATAATTACTAACTCACTTTTTCATTTTGTTGCTTGTCTTTATCCCTCACGCTAATTATAAATCATCTTCCGTTCATATTTCAATTTTTTTCTCCATAATCGATAAAATTAAAATCTTCCAATGAAAAAAATATAAAAACTTCTGAATGCATGCGTTTATCGAAACAAGCTGTTGCGTCGCCAACTCTTTCTCCCGTCATTACGCTGACTTGACTATATGTTAACATCATTGACGGGAATAAAAGATAGAGCATGAGGAGAAATGCCGGGGGATTTAGTCGGTCCGCCCGGGGTCGTGAAGAGGCCCAGTGATGTGGCATACTTATAAATTAGCCCTTATCCCTGCAATCAATTTACCTGTTTCTTTTTTTTAAACCATTTTCATTTTTACATTCCTACACTTTATTTCAAAATACTTATGAAAATGCATGGACAGGTATCGTTATGAAATTCACTTATTCCTCATATATTTTTATTCATATTAAATATTTTGAATTGTTGTTTTATATGAACCTTTGATGTTCTATTACTAGCGCTGAAGCAAAGGGAAGGGCATTATTTTATAGTAAGACTATAAGAATATATTTATTGTTATATTTCAGCATCTTTTTATTTTATGATTTTGAAACCTGGTTAGGCCCGTCACACCAAATTAAACCTTGTCAATAGCTTTGGCGTGAATCTCTTTTGTGATTGAGCATAATCTATCACATCTGATTTCATCTTTAAGGCATTCAACAGATGTAGCGCACGCCTGATAATTTTAGCAAAATATCCTACCACTCTGGTTTTATTGATGAATATATCGCGAAAAAAAAAGACATTTGTTAAAGTAAATATAAAAATAAACATTGTAAGCTGGTTTATACTTTGTTTAATTGACATAAAATTGTTTAATTACATACACTACCTTCAATAAGTTGAAAAAAATAATTTGTTCGTGCTTGGTGAAGGTGTCTTACAATACTTTGGTCCTCATTAACATTGCCAGGTTTTTCTTAATTCTGAGAAAGAAGAAGAAGAAACATATCTTGTAAAACAACAACCTTTTCAATGAAACATATGGAGATAACGAACAGCTTTCAAGATCAGATATAGTTACTAAGGGGAGGTCTGTCACAGCTCCACCTTTCAGAATTTCTTCTACATAGTAATTAATTATTTAGATTCCAGCAAAAAATTGTCTCTCTCCTAAGACATTACAAAAATAAAATATGGATAGAAGCTAAAAGATTATGAAAAATAATTCATCTAAAAATGAATCATTTTTAAAGTATACATATCTGTGTACAGGGCATAAAATATGGACCGTTGGAAATACCAGAGATGGATAAGATGCCTTGAATGTGTGAGCATCCCCTCTTGATCGGTCAATCTCGTCGTGTCGCTATGTATTGATCATATATTAATGGTCGAAGTAATGACGTTGTCAGCAAGCTGCAAGCAATGGCAATCTGCTATTAAGTCAAATGCTGATGAACATCTTTTTTAATACACTAGGTCATTATTTACACACTGAATTGTGTAAGGATTTTCCCTTTCTTCCCCTGATTATGACAATAAAGGAGCAAACGGCGGGTGTGATCAGTCGGCAGGGGATGCTCACTCCTCCCTGGCACCTGATACAATCTCTGATAACTTTGGAGCTTTGGTACTGTTCGTTATCTAATATTTCTAATATTATCTAATATAACTGAGGCTGTTGTAATCTCTGTATCCTCGACAAGTTCTGTCAGTAACCTGTCTTGGTTTAAGAATTGATCGTACTTTGAGCATGCTTTTGAGTATCAAGTCGGGATACATAAAACAGCATATGCAATTGATAATATGAATATAAGTACATCCATAAGGAAAGGTGACAACGGTAAATCTGATATCATCTTGTATGCCATACAGATTAATTGTTAGTTGTTTATATTGTCTACAACCAGTAGAACATCCAGGTATGAAATAGATATAGTAGACTCTGCAATGTCTTATTTAGAGTTCACTGGGATACATGTATATTGAGAAGACCTATGGAAATAGCTATTGATAATGGGTTCATCGATATACTCGTCTGATTTTTTTTGTAGAAGACCACAAATAAGATCTCTTTTTTCCTATGTAGAACAGTAGAAGTCCCTTTTCAATAACCTCATTTTATTCTAAATCAAAAAAGGTCCACTTATAAAGGCGCGTAATCAGTGCCCATTAGACTCCAAACAATTTGTTGGAATACCTGGTCTCCAAAGACTACTTAGATGCTGTCAATAAGAATTCTAGCATCTGTTATAACCAGTTTCAGAAACAGATTGACAAAGGAATTTGGTCAATGATCAATCGCAAGATTCGAGAATTTCCCAGTAGAAGCAATTGCCTTACATATGATATCAAAAAGACAAAATTTTAACTAATTCATCGTAAGGAATGGTTCTATAAAAGTACAACTATTTGGAAAGAGGACAATTCGTTCCTATATTCCGGACTCGCTGTACATACAGCTTGATCAGAGATTGTTTTTAACGTGGCAAGATTAGTTTTTTTTTAAGTTTTTAAAAAAAAATATTGACACGTGAAATATTATGAAAAGTAAAAATACTTTATGGACCATCTGTTGAGCAATATTCTTGATTACAACATACTGGAAAGACATATTTTATTGCGTAATGTCCATTGATTGTAGGCTTTTTAACAACAGTTTTTGTCTTTTTCAAGCTAAACTTTAAATCACTTTCACATTATGTCGGCTATCTATTTAAAAAATTGTCTGTATGCCCTTCCAAACTTTAATTAAAAATGGGTAAGAAGGGATAAAAAATTAAAAACAAACCTAAAAAATACAAATATCAAATCTAAGATATTGATAGAAAATGAGAAAATAATATTAAGATGAATGACAAAAAAAGTTTTGAGTCTTGTCGGGCAAACTAACATTTTTTTAAGATGCCCCGAACATAGGCGCTTCAGGATTTTAACATTTCTTTTCATAAGTAAAAATATCCCCATATAATAAAAAACATTATTATAGCATGGGCATAGGCGTAGTCACAGGGGGGGGGGGGGGGGGGGGGGGGGGGGGGGG
>PRKT01000002.1:2164520-2184258 GCA_003671525.1 Saccostrea glomerata | reverse complement strand
TTTTTTTTTTTTTTTTTTTTTTGCTTGTCAAATAATTTCTGGACTTGATTGAGCCCCCCCCCACTTTTAAGTTTGTGACTACGCCTCTGAGCATGGGGAATTCTTTTATTCATGAAAAGAAAAGTAAAAAAACGTCAAGCGCCAGTGGGCCCGAGGCAGTCTTTTTGGATGATTTACATGGAGATCAAGCAATTGCAACTTCTCGGGCCTTTCCGACTAGCGGAAAAACGACCTGTTGTTTTTCCGACCTCTCACGGAAAGACCCGAGATGATGCGATTGGGAGATCAAGTACACGGGCTTTTCCTGGAATCTATTTTCTTATCCAATATCGAGGTGAAAGCAGTACAGTTATTGTTCCCATTAGATAGATACCAGTACTATAACAATTGATGTTGTAAAATGGTACATGGCGTTTTTAAATGAGCTTACAGGTTGTTTGTGGTTTACAAGAGGGGTTAATATTTGCTTTATTTTAAAGACGACTTTTGAATAAAGTGGACAATTCAGCAACCTTAAAAAGGTAATGCGAATATTGATGAATAACATTGAAATCTTTTGAACATGTCAACTTTCATACATTTCATGTAAATATTTTATTGAAAAATGAAGCCGACTTTAAAGTAAAATTTCTATCGCACGGTGACGAGTGGTGATAAACTCTTCGAACCCATTTGTAATTGTTTTTCATATGGCATTGCAGTATTGGTGCCATCCTCTTGCCTTGCAGACGACCATTTTTGGTATGTCTCTTCTGCCTCTTTTCGAGTCTGCGCAGAACCACACATGGAGTCTGGTCTTGGGGACACTGAATGTCGAGGTTGCGGTTCAGTTCTTTTCAGCCGTAACCATTCTGCATGTGGGATAGCAGCACTACTACGTCCATTCACTCTCTTCTCTCGTTGTTCCTCTTCCAGAAACCGTTTTTGCTTTTCACGTCTAATAAGCTCCTCTTCCCTTCGTTTCTTTGCTTTTTCCTTCCAATCTTCGAAAGAAATCTGATGTGGTGCTTTTTTGGTAGAAAGTTCCTTTTCCATGTTTTTTAGTTCTTCCAGGTCTGCACGAAGAATTTTCTGGATTAATAATTTCTTTTCTTCATTGAAATCCATCCACTCTTCGTAAGTAATTGCAATCATTAACAACTGTTGTCGTTTCTCTTCCAACTTTTTCTTATGTGACATGAAGTCCTGCATAGTTCTTAATCTTTCCACGTTTGGTATCCTTTTCGTCTTCTGCCTCTTTCCTGCCCAATTCTTATACGCCTTAATATTATGAATCGGGTCAGGGTTTCTTCCATCCCCTACATCCGTTGAGCCTATCTGAATCAGGCCAGGTATGGGTCGAGTTATCGGTCTTGGAGGACCGAAATTGGCCTCCTTTTTCTTTTGTATCCATTCTTTGAAGGCATCAGAGTCCCCGGCATTTTCTTCACTGTCGCTGGAGTCTGAGGAATCAGACATAAGCTTCCGTTCCTGCGCCTGCTTCCTCTGTAACCAAGACTCGTGTGAAATCCCTGAATTTCTAGACGACGTTGATCTGGCACTGTCCGTTCGATTAGCAGCAATGGAAATCTTTCTTTTCAAGTCTTTGAACGATTCCATTGTCTCAGGTTTTGCTAGGCTCTTTAGAGACCTATAAATAAAAAGAAATTTTCACTATTTCAAGATAAATTGTCAGCAACAATCCTTGAAAAGCATAGATTATACTTCTGCATACGGATTACTTGAATATATACTTATAATTTCCTTCAAACGCTTCCTACAAATGGCATGTGTTTATCATCATGCAAAGGATAACTGTTACCTTGACTTTGCTGAAAATCGAACTCTCTTTGGTAGCAGTGAAGTTCCTGATTTTAAGCTGCTTTTTCGGACACTGTTGTCATTATCACGTGTTCCTCTTGTGGAATTCGACAAACAGGGCTCCTCTGTGACTTTTGGTGAGTTAAGTTTGTTTGACTCCGTCGGGTGTTCTGTTTCTACGTGTATTTCTACCGTATCCACGGGGACAGGGGCGATAATCCTTCCATGTGTCACTTTGGATTCTTCAGGAAGAGAAGGGTGTCCTACAGCCATATCAGAGGAATCCTTTTTGAACTTCAGAATTCGGTATTTACTGGCGGATAAGGGATACTGTTTGTTTTGGATCAGTTTGTCGTGATGTTCTAAAAAGTTTAGATATCTTTTCTCTAAGGCCCCGTCCAACTCTTTATGTCTTGGGTTGGATTGAGATATCACCCAGTATCCTTCTGTCCTCGTTTTGATCGTGTTGTTGTTCTTATCGGACCTTGCAGACAAAAGTTTCTTCTGTTGGTCGTTGTTATTGTGTGACAAAGCACTTTCAGTGTATTGTCTGTTTGTACCAGCGGATGTAGATTTAGGTTTAGTGCTTCTCGCTGTTTCAGTGTCACGTTGAGCTATTTGTGGAGTACTCGATACCCTGCCTTTGAGTTGCAGATTTGAGTAAGAGTTTTTGTTTTGTAAATTCTTCAAACCTCGTAAATTTAACTGCATGAGACGAAGTCTTTTTTCGCACTGAAAGGAATTGTATGATTTTGCTATATTTACGGGACTCTGTGAATATATATCGTAAACATGAACCGTAGCGCCAGCATCTAGCAACATGTTCACAATCTGAATACGGTCTTTGCAAACTGCTGCATGCAAGGCTGTTCTGCCAAAATGCGTAGATCCATTCATATTTATACCTGTAAATATATATAAGAATACAAATTATGATAACCTACTCAATGAATTTGCAAAAACAAGTTTTTATTCTGTCATATGAGACTCCCACTCCAACAAAATACAATGTAAATGTAATGGCCATTTTCATGAAATATAACAATTTGTGCATGGAATAGCTATTACAAATGAGTAAATTGTGAATTTATTTACCTATCGAAATCAACAGATTACACATCTTCACCAATCCGGAGTAGGCTGCAATGAAGAGCGCCGCTGTGGCGCGTTCCCGTACCATTGCCTCTATTTTCCCGGTGTCGTCCTGACCCACCATGATGTTGCCCTTCACGTGAATACCGCCGCTGTGGTAGACGTACTCCGTATTGTTCTGTACCACCGCGTTGTACAGCGTATCCCAGTTGTCCATTATCTGGGCTCGCAATAGATACCCATCCCGGACGTTTTCCTGGATGAGCAACCTTTCTCTGTCACTAAGACATTCTCCATCAGGATAAGTCAGCATGTAGATGTTGGAGGGTAGACCTGCGGACAGCTCTAGTTTCCCTTTGACTTCGTTAACGTATATACCAGAGGGAACCCTTCGAAGTGTGCAGACTTCTTCCGTTGGTAAAACAACGAATAAAGTGAAAGTTGCGTCCGGACTCTTGGACTCCAGATGCGCCATTTTTCCCTAACGTTGTTATACAACTGTCCTTATACCTGCAAAGAAACATTACCGGGTATTTTGTTTTTCGAAACATGAATGCATTTTTTTGGTAATCTGCAATCACTTTTGCAAATGTTTGCTTTGTCAAAGCGTGTCTATTGATTTCATATCAAATGTTTGCAAGGGCTGGGAATTTCGTTTTGTGATTAACACCGTATGTATTCTCTAAATCTACCTGAGTAAATCATGTCTCACACAAGTGAAATGCCCCCACTTAATGGATTATAAATACTCTGACTACAAGTGCGGTCTTTTGAATTTCAATAATACGAGAACCAATTGTCTGTTGACAGATTGTTTAGCATTGGTATACATAATAATGAGACGAGTTTACCCATACAAACTTTCACGAATAGACTTTATGGGGAATTGCCAACTCGTCCTGATCTTGATTTAACGAGAGATCATTTAAATTTTGGTCCAAAGTATTCAAAATTGAATTCTGAGTAGCGATTACCCCTTCTATCTTTCCTTTGTTAATCAGAAAATTAAATGACATATCAAGTTATTGAACAAAATGGAAAGATATTATGTCATAAACCCCAATACACTTTTTTAAACATTAATTTAAAAACTTTCATAGAGTACACATCTACCCAGATACACTCTCGTGTTTATGAAATTTGAACCCAGAGAGGGTCCCGTGTATTGTTCGGAGCACTCACAGCAGAAAATATGTTCGATTGAATTCCGAGGTAATCCAATAAAGTTTAAATTAATTTAAAACTACCTTTTCTAGAGGGTATATTTCGTATTGTTCATTTTAAAACGATTATAGTTTTAATTGCGTTTAAAATGACTTCAGGCTAATATTTTTATTGGGATAGAGACTAATAAGCGCAAGTGAACAAAATCTTTATTATATTTTCTAATTGATCGCTGCAAATTGATATATAACTCAGATTAAATTGAAATATAACTCTGATTGAAAGGCTACTCTTTTTCTATTATGAAGACATTTAACATTTATTTTGGTAAATACATCAAGGAAGTACTACAAAGACAAATTAAAATCTTTACATTTCTTATTTACATATTAAACCAACTTCAAGCTTTACATCTTAATAAAACAATCAAGACTACCTTGGGGTTATTACCTGAATAGCGCGTTATCCCTCTTCTGTCCGTTGCATTATAATGAAGTGTTTTGCATGTTTTAGTCACACTTAGGAGTAGTTTTAACTTTCGTCCATACTAATGCTCTATGATCTCAAGTTGATTCCAGTTTTATTCTTCTTTCAGTAATGACGACAAGGAGAAATTTTAAAATTTCAAATTACATATAATTCCATTCAAAAGTCTTCAACCGAGTCTCGTCCACGATTCTCTCTCTGTAAGTGCTCGGGATAGATTTAAATGGAAACAAACCTGTAGAAAACGAAGCCGGGTGTGCGATATACGGATATAAATTATCTCTGGGGCGATGAAATTTTAAACCAATCATGTCATTTTTTAGGTTTGCTTTTGTTATTTCAGACTTATTTTGTTGATATAAGAATTATAACCTTTCTAAGTTCAATAATATTTACTTGCTCGTATTTCTCGACATTTATGTTTACTAGTATATAAAAATAGTTGGCAATACAGAAACCATGCATTCTGACGCATCGATAATATTGATTTATATTATGATCTACCTTAAGTTCCTATCTTCTAACTTTATTAAATCATAATAATCAATACAGGTGAATTATAGAAATCCAACTGTTAACAGTTTAATTTACTTCAAAAAAATATAGTATTCCCTATACTTAAGGGCCACCTGTAGTGATCTGTAGTTGAAGTAGATTCTGATCAAAGATCTACTGTAAACCAATTATTATTCGCGATACCGGTATTTTTTTAATTCGCGATTTAAATTCATCTTCACGATCGAGGCAACATTCTTCATATATAAATACTTTGGTGAATGATTGGTTCGCGACAAGAAATATTTGAGAATAAAAGAAGGTCTCGAAACTCGCTTGCGAATAGAAGTTGGTTTACAGTAATTGCAGATCAGATGAGATTGAATTGAAGCACGGTCATAATAAATATCATCAAAGACAGAGAAAAGACGAAATAATGGGTATTTATTGGAAGATCCCACAGCGACACAAAGAGTATGCTATGGACTGAAATCCACGGGGTAAACGAAGAAGAAAACGATCAACGACAACTTGAAAAAAAGAGCGCCCGACCGGAATCAACACCAGTCTGGAACGAGACAGAGACAGCTGTATTGACTGTTCGGATGGTCCTCGGGGGTAGGGGTGTAAGTAAGTAAGTAATCGAAATAGGCCAGTTTACAATATGATTAAAGATTAAACGCTGTTCAAGAGATGCAGAACTGAACAGAGCATGAGTTGAAAAGACCCTTTAGGGTAAGGGATTGTATGCTTGCCGCGATCTGAAATGATATTGGACAAAGTGATTTCAATATTAAAATTATCAATTAAAAACGAAATGAGAATGAATTTATTCACTTTAAATGACATAAATTTACAGTGTAGAGGCAATTTACAAGTTCGTGTATATCCTCTATTTTACTCTTTCCTAATATACTGTATTATCAACAGCGCAGGAGAAAGAATTATATGCGGTACACTGCATATCTTTGCCCCCACAAAAGTCAAATTTTGAAGAATTCTTGAAATGTGCTAAATTTTATAAATTGTATAAGAAATATAAATTTACAGAACATATTATAGTTTCAAAGTAGTTTTTTTAAAACGAAATGAGAATGAATTTATTCACCTTAAATGACATAAATTTACAGTGTAGAGGCAATTTACAAGTTCGTGTATAGTTATAATGCATGCGTAAAAAAAAAAAAGGAATAATGAAGTCGAGAAAGGTTTTTTGCACAAGCCATGCAAGTGTTGCAATATTTTCGCGTTGTGACACTTTTTCTAATTCGAGGGGGAAAGCTGAATGCTCTTTAATAATAGGATTTATTCTTTAAGTACTTAATGCAATAATAAATGTAAATGGAATTTTAAGTGATCAGTGGGACTGGCGATTTGTTTTCTCGTTTAAATCATTTACTCCGTACATGCATATATTTCTAAATATAACAGGTTGATTTTTTGTCCATCTATGACTAAATTTGGACAATCTCTGAAAATTTCTAAATTCAGACTCTTGAACCCCAAACTGCATGGCTTACACTTTTGTATGTTCGTTTTTTCTAAATTGTACTTTGAGTACTGTAGATTCCTTATTATACGCGACGAATTAATTTCGGCGTAATATCGCGAGAAGAGTCACTCGCGAAAAACTATTACTCGCTTTTATTTTTATGGTGCTGAAATCTATGGACATTCTGCTGATCAATCATCCATTCGCGAATTATAATTCTCGCGATTTGAGGTTAAAGATCCCGTTCGCGATAAAAAGTACTCGCGAAAAATAAAGAATCTACAGTAACTTGGATGTAGTTCTGCAAGAGGAGATCCATCTTATACCCATAGCTTCCTTTCTAAAAGGGAAAATCACCAAAATCATGTCAGTTTTAAATATTTTTAATATCCCCAACAATCAATTTGAATTTGAATTCCAATACAAGTACTGGGTTCCTTAACTTCATACAAATTCCTATAAAGATACACTGCGGGTTCCAGTAAATGTTCTACGTACCAATCCTCTATTTTACTCTTTCCTAATATACTGTATTATCAACAGTGCAGGAGAAAGAATAATATGCGGTACACTGCATATCTTTGCCCCCACAAAAGTCAAATTTTGAAAAATTCTTGAAATGTGCTAAATTTTATAAATTGTATAAGAAATATAAATTTACAGAACTTATTATAGTTTCAAAGTAGTTTATTGACAATTTTTGTTTTTATGATGTCACAAACTAGTCAGATTTTATATTATTTTTTAGAAAGAGGACAAAATGGACACAATTTCAACCATTTTAGCTTTAGAATTTATAGAGCGCAAGTTTGCTCAGGAAAAATATTTACATATTTCATTGATATTATCATTCTACACATTATATCAAAATATTGAGCCTGATCAGACCTGCGCTCGGTGATTTTTACTCAAAATATCGACGTAATATATACATTATTCTGTAGAAATCATATCAAATTTTAATTTACTTCATTTTTGTGACGTCATTTCAAACATATGACGTCATTGCTTATGAAAATATTCAGTGCTTAGAAGTCAGCATATATCACCCTGTTTGAGAACCTAGTAATTAAATATTTCTCCATCAAAATTGATTTTGGGGGCAAATATTGGTTATTGCCGAATGAAGTTCTTTCAGGAGTACCGTACAACAAAATTTACGAGAAATGCTACATTTGATGTGGATACTTAAAAACTCTAAAGAACTTTTTTTTTGAAAATATTAAAATATAGCTGAATTGACAAATCAAATGGTATGCAATTTCCGAGAACCATTTTTAGTATTGAAAAGGCATACAATTGTCCATGAAGTTTGGTCTCTACTTTATTGTGTTGCATAAAGCGTAGAAAAGTCACATTTTTTGAAGCTATGGATTAGAGAGGGTTAATTTTAAATTTTCTACAAGTTCCTTGGGTTTCTGAGAATCCATGTTTGATTTATACCACTGCTTTATCATGTTCTGATAGGACTGAAACCATACGATACGTATCGCGATACTTGTGTCATGATTTTTTAAATATATTTTTTGTATATATTTTGATAAAGAAACAATTCATAAGGCTCAAGAAAACATGTACATGTATTCAGATTTTGGAAGGCAAGAAAATGTGGTGATTCAATATGACCAGAGTTGTCCATCCTTTTTTTTTCTTTTGCAGACAAGCAGCTACAGATCTACAGATACAGGAATAGTCTAAGAAAAAAGTTTTGAAGACTACAATAGTTTTAATGAATTGTGACCAATTGCACAGGCCCCAGGGAGGCTGAGAGCATGAAATCCAATTAAGGGTTTGTTCCCCTTTACCCATCTACCCCAAAACTGGTTGAAATATGCTAGATAAGAAGCTGAAAATGTCCAACAACAATCAAATATCAATGGGAAAAACAGAGACTTGCTCACCTGAGCACTGTGGCTAGGAAAAAGTAGAAATTGGTTTATTTTTGAAAAGTTTAAATCCAAAAGTAGTCCCATGACCAAACATAGCTTTGCTATTCTTGAAAAAACTAGAACTGTCCAAACGGGACAAAATACCCCCCGCTGGGTTTTTCAGAAGTAAGTTTTTCCATAAGAAAGATATGGACCGGACACGAATTATGAAATTTTTCTTCCAGTGACCTTGAAGTTCACCAAATGACCTTGGGTCAAGGTCATGACACACCTTTGGGTCATGGGCAATCTTTGTGTGAAATGAGAACCTACCAAGTTTATCCATAAGAAAGATATGGACCGGACACAAATTATGAACTTTTTCTTCCAGTGACCTTGAAGTTCCCCAAATGACCTTGGGTCAAGGTCATGAAACACCCTTAGGTCATGGGCAATCTTTGTGTGGAGCAGTAGATTCTAATGTCCCTCTGTAAGAAAGATATGGACCGGACACGTTTGCACAGACAGACGGACGGACAGACGGACAAAGTGATTTCTTATATCCCCCCCAAACTTCGTTTGTGGGGGGTATAATGATTTTTTTAAAAATATTTCCTATATATAACTATGCAAAACTTTGATTGGCCATTGTGGCTCCGCCCTACCCCCAGGGGTCATGATTTGAACAAACGTGAATCTACACAACCTGTGGATGCTTCCATATAAATATGATCAATTATGGCTTTGCAATTCTTGAGAAAAAGATTTTTTTCAAAAATTCCTATATATTTCTATGTAATCATCTGATCAGCCATTTGCCCCCGCCCTACCCCCTGGGGTCATGACTTGAACAAATTTGAATCTACACTACCTGAGGATGCTTCCATATAAATATTAGCAATTATAGCTTTGTTATTCTTGAGAAGAAGATTTTAAAAGAATTTTCCTATATACTTCTATGCAAAACTTTGGTCGGCCATTTTGGCCCCGCCCTACCTCCTGGGGTCATGATTTGAACAAATTTGAATCTACACTACCTGATGATGCTTCCATATAAATACAATGTATGATCATTTATGTCTATGTTATTCTTTAGAAGATTTTTAAAGAATGTTCCTATATATATTTCCATGTAAAACTTTGATCGGCCATTGTGGCCCCACCCTACCCCCAGTGGTCATGATTTGAACAATCTTGATTCTACACTACCTGAGGATTCTTCCATACAAATATGATCAATTATGGCTTTGCTATTCTTGAGAAGAAGATTTTTAAAGAATTTTCCTATATATTTCTATGTAAAACTTTGGTCGGCCATTTTGGCCCCGCCCTACCCCTGGGGGTCATGATTTGAACAAACTTGAATCTACACTACCTGAGGATGCTTCCATATAAATATGACCTACTATGGCTTTACTATTCTTGAGAAGAAGATTTTTAAAGAATGTTCCTCTATATATTTCTATGTAAAACTTTGGTCGGCCATTGTGGCCCCGCCCTACCCATGGGGGTCATGATTTGAACAAACTAAAATCTACACTACCTGAGGATGTTTACCCATAAGTTTCATCATTCCTGGCACAATGGTTCTTGAGAAGAAGATTTTTAAAACATACCACCAAATTTTCATTAATTCCCAATTATCTCCCCTTGAATGAGGGCGTGGCCCTTCATTTGAACAAACTTGAATCCCTTCATCCAAGGATGCTTTGTTGCAAGTTTGGTTGAAATTGGCCCAGAGGTTCTTGAGAAGAAGTCAAAAATGTGAAAAGTTTACAGACAGACAGACGGACTGACACCTAGACAGACAGACGCCGGACAAAATGTGATCAGAAAAGCTCACTTGAGCCTTCGGCTCAGGTGAGCTAAAAAGTCCATAAGCTTTACCAGGGTCAAAGTGAGACTTGAGAGGGAAATTAGTTCAAAGAACTCAGACATCATCATAAGCAATATCTTGTGTTAAAATATCAATATCTGCTTTTATCAGACAGGACTGAAAATACATTACATGTGTATAATATTTTGTCGATACCTCTCAATTACCAGTAAGATGAATGACTTTTTAACAACACTGTCATCATTACTAATCTTTATCTCCATATCCCTGGCTTAACCCTCAAATTACTTAGAGATGCTGATTATATATTACTTTAATTATTCCACTTCTACAATTCCTTTGTCTTTTTCCAAAAACTGCATTATCCTATCATCTTAACATGGGTCCACAGAGACCAGGTTACTGTAAACCAACTTTTATTCGCGTGCGAGAAATTTTTCGCGAAGTTCGCGAGAGCCTAATCATCGCGAATATTTCTCGCCGCGAACCGGTAATTTAAGTGTATGTGTCTATTAACAACAGATCCAGAAAGGCTTGATCGCGAAAAGTAATCGTCGCAAACCAATTCATCCCTGGTAAATCGCGAAATAAAGTCATCGCGAATAATAGTTGGGTTACAGTAATTTGAAGGCGCCTAATCATCGCGAATATTTCTCGCCGCGAACCGGTAATTTAAGTGTATGTGTCTATTAACAACAGATCCAGAAAGGCTTGATCGCGAAAAGTAATCGTCGCAAACCAATTCATCCCTGGTAAATCGCGAAATAAAGTCATCGCGAATAATAGTTGGGTTACAGTAATTTGAAGGCGGTGCTTATTACAACCACCACCCCCCCCCCCCTTATGCTAATTTCCCAGTGTAAAAAAAAACACAACTAAAATTTCTATGGATATTTTTTATTTTCGTCTTCCATGTCTGTTTGAATTCTGATTCCGTTTATTAAACTGATTATTTCTGATCCCCAGCTGCGCAGAGCGACTGGTGATGTCATTTAGAGCGAACGGAGACTGGCCTGACACGTAATCCGGGTCAAACACGTCCAGGTGTTGCTTCTTTTTGGCGGCCCTCTGCTGGGGCCTTGGCTGGTCCTCTGTCAGGATTGGATTGTTGGAGTGCTTACCTCCCCTTGGCAGAGGCAGTTGATGCTAAAAAAGAACAAGGTATTTCTTCATGAATTTGTACTCTAAGGTTCACTGGAAATCTTTATTCAGATTCCCATTCAGTATTTTTCAAGCTTACAGACTAACACAACCAATATTTTGGGAGGTCAATGAATAGACTGATTTTATTCATGAATTGATTACATTCAATTGCAAAATTGGGATGGTGTTGAATAATACCTTCATCCCTTTAGTAGAGACAGGTTTCCGCCGAGAGAGAAAGTAGCGAATACTGCCATCCTCTTCCACAGTCATGGATACTTTCTGTAAGGTTCTGTTTCCACAGTAAGGACAGAATTCCTTCATCATGTCCTTTGTAATTCTATTGAATTTAAAATTTTGATTTCATTAACAACTGTCCATTTCTGGAAACAACCATATATACATAAAAAGAACAAATTTAAAATTCTTAAAAAGATGATCAAATGCAGAATCTCTCCATACATCATTGGAATTGGGTATAAATGAAGAATGTTTAACAGATAATTGAAATATTATATCATTAAAGATTATCACCTTCTTACAAAGAAACCCTGGGTGTTAAGTTCTGATGGTATGTCTTTGCATATAAACTTGAAGAGATACTTACTTCATGCATGCAAAGCAGCGTAGAACAAAACTTTTTGCTCTTTTAATCAACAACCCATCTACAGATATCACATTGAGTCCCATCTGAATCAGGACATTCTGAAAAGGAATGTATCACATAAATGTCTTCATCATTTACTAATGCAAACTCAGCTGGTATCACTTGGGTCACTATTCCAAAATGTGGAGTTTTCAAAATAATCATAAATTATCTGTCTCGTATCAAAATCCATCATCAGAAACCCACCGCTGTTTATGCTTCCTACCTCTCTCCATGGAGAGAGGGACGAACAAAGCGTATTCACCAATGGGTTTCTGACAATGGATTTCTTGATAATTCAATTGAACGTAAATTTCACAGTGAAAGGTCAGGAGCTAACAAGGACTAATATATATGTATACGTGCATCTGTCTTTGTGTCTGACGTCATTGGGCGGGGACTATCGGAAATGACATGGAACACTATTAAACAACATTTGAAAATCTTCATTTACAATTTTATTTCACAATGAAATGGAAATATAAGGAATCACTGTCTAGTTTGTTGGATATGCCAGGGATTTCAATGATAGTTGTAAACGTGGGATAATCTATGCATAACGGGCTTCAATTTTAAAGTAAACAGTCCATAAAAACTGTCTTCCAGTTCTGTCATATTGGACTTTAAGTAAAATAATTTTCAAGAATTATCTCCCTTTCAGTTGCACTGACTGTGACATACAAGTATCATACCTGCATAGCAAAATCTGTGGTCACACAACCTACAGGTACTGCCACTCTCTCCTGATCCTGACAAGTCATCTTCTGTTTCAGAGAGCTGATGTTGCTGGGTGTTATCCAGCCGTCATCATCATCTTCTTCTTCCTCTTCATCCTCCTCAATCCCCTCATCTTCCTCTGTCTCCTCTAACATGTCAGCTGTCACAGTAAGCCCCTCCTCCCTCTGTCCTCCATCACTCTCCTCTGTTGACTCTGTGTTAAGATCTTTTGATTCAACTGTCTCTGATTGGTTAATATCATCAGTCACTAATTTTATGTCTTGAGAGGTGTTCACTGATTGGTCAGTTAAATGTTCTTTTGGTGTTGATTGGCTCTCTGTTTCTGGTAAGTCTGATGTTGTGGTGCATTCTGAATTGGTTCTACTTTTTGAGTTGTCCTACAATGACAAACGCAATTAAAATATAACAATATATGTTTTACACATGTTTATTTAAATAAGTCTGGGTGTCTTTAGGATAGTGCTAAATTCAATACAGTGTAGCTACCCGAGTTATAACAAAGTGTGTTTTCTTTATTTTGGTAGGGGGATTGACAAGAGACTGAAGTCTGATCGAATTGTGCAATTTTTTTTTAGATTATTTTCAGTATACACGTATGAAAAATACCCTTTCCAAACCAACACCCAATCATTAATGTAAAAAATGTTAGGTAAAAAATAATATATCATATGTCATTATAAATTTTACACATTATACCTTTTGGAAATTCTCTGTCTCACATTAGAATTATATCACACTACTAACAATACTTTAACTGCTATCCTAATTTAATTGCACATGGTATACATGTTTATATATGAAATTTTTTTCTACTGACTGGGAGGCCTAATCAACAGCAGCCTCCCCCCTTTAGATAATTTTTGCCTACATATCTTTAACCAAGTATAAGTTTTCTGACCTTGGCAAGGTAAAATCCTGCTATAGATGTTGGCTTGTCTAGCATTGCTTTAGATGTTGTCCATTCTATCTGTAAATAAAACAATAAAAAAGTTAAAATAACCATGACTTTTTAAAAAGCTCTAAATGAAAAAAGTTTTAAATTCGTATTACTTATTTTGAAACAATATCATTTTATTGATACATCAAATTTTTTTTTGGCAAAATCACAGAAATCATTTCTTAAGCTGGTTTGTTCTGCACAAGTTACATCTCTAATTCTCTGCATCTGTTTGATCATGTTTACACCTTATTAGTTACCTCCACCAGTTTATACCTTGTTATCCGGGACAGTCTTAATGTGGTCTGTTCCGACATTTTCTTTCTCTAACTGATATGTCAAAGCAATGACTTGTATATCCACTGGGGAAAGACTTTTGTAATCCCCTGTCTTCTTTGAAAATTCTGTCACTGTAAATACAGAAAGTGAGATTGTAAACTTAAATCAACATTTTCCTGGTTCTGGTTCAAACACTGTATTTAGATCAGGAAACTTGCATCATAAAATTTATAAACTTTCACTTTAGTTAATAAATTACCATAAATTGCCATACTCAGCAAAGACACTAAAAGACAGCACATGATAAAACCTCTAAGAATTAAGGATCAAGAAACATTTGGTGGCTAAATTTTCTTTTATTTAAATTTCTTGCTTTAAAGTTGCTTGGATTGGCATTCCTCTTCTCAGTAAAACAAATAAGAGGACCTTTCATGCCTAACACCAGAGAAGTTTGAAACTCTCAAAATAGCAACTCTTTTTTCTAGTGGGCTAATAAAGAACTGTAAATGTATTATATTTAGCGTGTACAATATTTAGCAGAAAGTGATTTTTAAACAAGTTTGATTTAGCACATTTCTTGATATTCTTATTTATGTAAAATTGTTTAAGACATTTAGCGATGTACTCAAATTAGCCTCAAAATACCAACGTAAGCTTCAGCTTGTTCAGTTAAACAAACAGAGAGAACAAGGGAGAGCACTGTACATTAATTGATGGTAACTATACCAATTCTGATGCATTCTGGTGAGGGTGTTTTAGGAATTAGTTGATATGGTAACACCTGCAGTCTCTGCAAAGTGGCTTTGTCCTTGATTTCATTCACTACTTTTGGAACAGTGTAGATCTTTGATCCAATGCTCTGAAAAAGAAAATTAATTGCAGTGAATTTAGCCAATATTTAGAAGGCCACTAGACCAAAACTAAAATTATACATTCATTTTACAAACCTTCATGATGTCATTGTCTAGGTAACATAATCAAGCATGTGATTATTGTCTAAACATTGCTAAAGGAACAGTTCTGATGAAATGAAGTTTATAATTTCTCATGCACATTATGAAGCTCAAATTTACACAGCCTGCACTAGATATTTTAAAACCGTAATTGGATCATAATAACCCATTTCAGAGATTGATCGTAACCTGATGATCAATAAGAAAACTTAATTTCACACACTTCTGCCAGACTTCTTAAACATTCCATTATATCCATTGAGTCTGCTTAAATTTCAGTAAAGTCAAAATAAATATGATGTTAATTTGTGAGCTTTGCAAGCTGAGAGACCTTCAATATTGCTAAGCTCTCTAGTGGGTTATATTCCTATCCCTCAATATTTGTCACATTGATAGCCCATGGGCTCCATTGCTCACCTGAGCAAGTTGACTAGAAAAAGTATCTATTTAGACTTAATTCACAAATTCATAAGTAATCTCTTATTTTTAACATATAAACAATAATTTTTCACAATTATTCCTTTGCAACCTACCTAATTTATTTTGAACCTTTAACCCTATCCGAAAAGTTTGATTAATTACTGTATTGCAGTATAAAAAAAAAACTATTCATACAGCTTTGATGTGGCAGGGAATTAATTTCCACTTGTTTTGAACGTAACAAATGGTCAAAGTTTCCTTACATCAATTTTTGTGACACTGGTCTGAGATTCCAAGAGACATCCAAAATTTTAATTTTAGCGAGCGCATCAAGGCGGCGTGAAGCGCCACTCGCGTAGCGAGCTCAATAGACTAACGTGTACGAACAGAGGAAATTTGGGTTGAAATCTGCACATTGTTCCAAGAAATTTTTATGAGTCCACGTGAAAAAATTCCAAACTCCCAATAATCCTTTGCGGTGCATAGCAACATGGTGGCTAAAACAAAGCAACAACTTACTTGGAAAAAAAAGACAAACAATGATTTAATGCAATTCCATGTCTTAAAACTATTGTTTGCCTCCTAAGTCAACAGGACTTTTTATGTGACGTCATATTTTCATCACTTTAACGGTTCGGGTATATCCGATTTTGTCAAAAACTTCTGAGAAGTTCGGAATCTTGATCCCCATGCTTGGGAAGTGATTTCTTTTTATAGTTTTGTTTTTTTTCTTTTTTTTCCTTTCTTTTTCTTGACAGACAGGTAGTACATGTGTAGGTTTATCATAGTACATTATAGGTTAAGATAACATTCATTCCTTGAATTTTCTAAAGGCATACATATCTTTCTTTTACAGAAAATAGACACTTGAGCAATAGTTTAGAGTACATATTAGCAAGCACTGCGAGCTCTAACGACAACGCCTGTGCGAAGAGAAAATTCGGACTACTACACATCCATTCCATAGAATTATTTTCCGCAGTAATTTTGACCCATAATGCATTACTTCGTACACAAACGCTAAAGCCATGTTATCGCGAGAATAACGACAAAAGTTAAAAGAAAAATAAACTTGCCCTGATTTAATGAATTTGTTGCAGAAAAATATAGTCAATAAAACGGTTCTTCATTTAAAATCAGCCGTGTTCAGGCTTCGGTTTGATAATCCAACATGCATACGTCGTCATATGCCGTCAGTTTTAGACGTGCCAAATGTCACGTGCGGTTTGACGAGCCCGATCTAAATGAAAACTGGATAAGTATCTGCACTCCCCCTAACGGTCACACCGTCAACATATTACGAATTTGCTGAGATATGTCTTCTTCTTCTTCCATACGAGTTTCTTTAAATGTACAGGTATGTGCTGTACTTAAAAAAAATTATGATTTTTCCAAAACATCTTCCGTACGGCTAGAACACTGACAGAAAGAGGAGCACACGGGTGGAAGCAAGACAAAATTTGAACAGAAATGTTCACTTGAGCCTTTGGTTAAGGTGAGCTAAAAATGCAGCTCATGTGCTTTAAATATGGGACGTCTACTCACCGTCAAGAACATATTTGACGATTATCTCTTTTCAGTTATGTTGAATTATTCATTTTCTTTCAAAATAAAAAAAATATCTTTTTACCTGAAGAGGGGCGTTGCGAATAAAAGCCCCAGAATCGGCAACAACGTGCTTTATTTTGCTGTCAGACATATTGATATCCAAGTCAATATAGCGTTCGGATGTAATTGGAAATAGTTTATGTTTAATTTTTTTTTGGAAAATATGAATAATCATTTGTAAACTTTTTATATAAAAAAGAATAATAATATACATATTATTATTTTCTTAAGTTTAAAAACATTATTGATTAAAGCCATTCCCTTCTAAGATAAATCCAATTTATACAATTCATCTAATTTCTTTGTTTTTGCATTGACTTTATAAGCACATTAAAGATGTAGATTTTATCTTGGATTTTTTTTTAAAATAATAAGCTTTAGTATATAAAAATGATTAAACAATTATGATTTAAATAAGAATGCATTACACAAAAAACTTTTACACTTACGTGAAAAATCCTACGGTGTTACGTCAGAGGTCACATGATCCATGAAGTTATGGTGGACAAAATAGTGATTGCCAAACACCTTTCCTATGTAACTTCTCTTTGACGTTGTCAGTAATAAAAACAAGTAGGTATTTCATAGAAATGATGGCAAATAAATCAGTTAAAAGAATTATCATGATACTGTACAAGAAACTTTCGATCGTTTGAAGCCTTTTGCGTAATTTAATCGTGTTTACCAATGGTATGTAACCATTTATCTATTGAATGCAGACTGTCATTTTACAACAATATATTGAGTTCTGTTCGCTTTGAATCTGTGAATTTGCTCTTCATGTAAAGGATTTTATCAGTTAGTTTTTTATTCGATGATTGGGGTGCCTGACAGGACGTCTTACCATTGATAATTAATGTTTCAAAGTCATGATCAGATCTTGTCTGATCTTTGACTCTTATAAATGGTCCACAAGAAAACAGCATAGTCATATATACATGTTAAACTCATAACTTAAAGCTGTAGCTCATCTTTATTGCCAGGACTGTGCTGTTTTATTTATGAAACAGGAAAGAAGACAATGTATGGACCGTGAATCGGACCTAGGACACTGCATCACTAGTCAGGTGCTCTACCGACTGAGCTACCCTTGTTGATATCCAAACCTTCACACTCCTTCCTCCTTAAATTGTCCTTTCCCATTAAGACAAAACCAAAGTTCAGCAGCAAGTCCAGGGGTAGCACAAATCTCGAACTGAAAAGGAAAAAATGTATGGCTTGACTGGGAATTGAATCCAGGATCCCTTGATCCCTGCGACCCAGGGCAATATCCCCAGCCCAATCCATATGTATTGTAAACTTCAAAATTTGCAAGATTATATTACCACTAAGGATACATGTTTGATGCTGCAGCTGTTTTCAGTCATGCACTAAAATGTATTTCAATCAAAAAACTTTATGTGCATGTTTCACTGTAATTTTCATTAGAATGGAAGTTCATGGTCAGGTATTTAGACTAGACTAATACAGATGTCAGCAATTTATCAATTACTGTAAATAAGAAAAGTGCTTTAATAAATCCTACCAGTGAGCTAAGAGACCAGGCCCCAGGAACATGAAACACACTTATAAGTCAAATTTTCAATCGTCTGTAAAATTAAGGACAGATGATACAAACAAAAAATGGATGCCTGGACTGGTATATATTTTTTGGCCTAAATTAATTGCAAATGATGCAAATAATAAATTTCTAGAATATAAAGAAATTGTAAACCTTCTGTGATGTTCAAAAGTCTGCCCTTCTGAAACCATCCTTATTAATATATACAAATATTTTTCATTTTAAATTCCATTTTTGTGGAAATTCGAATTAAAAATTGAAAACTACGCGGTGAAAATTATTTATTTTATTCATATAAACATGGTCCAAGTTGTTATTTTCAAATTATTTGACAAAAGTTTGTTTGTATCATCTGTCCTTAAATATTTTATTATCTCAAAGTTTGCAAATGACAACACTTTTGTGAATCAATATTAAAACATATTTTAAGTTTGATCTGCTTGACCTCCACGACATTTAATTATAATACAGAGATTTTCACTTAAGCTTAAGATGTTTCATGATCTCTCGACCAGATATATTGATATGTTTTTGGTTTTTTTTGTATTTCCTTCTTCCAAGTAAGTCTAAAGAGCTTGCACTGGTTGTAAGTAATGGGTACCTTAATAGGACAAATTGTTTGCAATAGGTTCTTCTAAGGCCAAAAATAAAATTAGGTTTGTTTGGCATTGCCGTCTGACTCAAGTAATTCAGTGCGGTCCGAAGAATTTTTTCCAACTTTATGGATCGTAAATTTTTTCCATTATATTCATCGGGATTTAGGTATCTGTACGTTAGAGTAATACACAAAATTGGAAAGAATCATGTAAATGCTTGATTTATAGAACAGTTTTCATTTAAAAGAGTCTATGTGATGTTGAATGTGCACATCACAAATCCAAGCATGGCTGTCGAAATGTTGAAAGCAGTAAATTAATCTCGGTATAACATAAGTTGATGACATGACTCTCTGTGGTAATGTGTTTTAAAATGGCAAAAATATACTGACAAATCAGTTATACCAATATGAAATAAAAATTTCAAGGTACATTGACCTGTCTGATTTGCTAGATGAATCTAGCAGCCATGCTTGGATTCATGCATATGAAAACTTTATGTCAATTCAGTGTCGGCGATTTTTTTAACCAATGACGTGTATTTTAAAAAGTTTAAAACTAATAGGGTTGGAAAATGAATAAGAACTTGGAATCAATTCGCACTGAACTTGTTGTTAAACAAT
>PRKT01000002.1:2152438-2163257 GCA_003671525.1 Saccostrea glomerata | reverse complement strand
CATAATGTATTTTTTGTTTACTTTTACATTTTGGGTTTAATATATAACATTTTAGATATGTTATAATAAAAACAAATATAAAAAATATGTAATAATAATTTTTATGATTGAACTTATATTTTATGTCCCCCTTTGAAGAAGGGAGGGTATATTGCTTTGCTGTTCTCTGTAGAGGTATTTCTATCTGTTGGTCTTCCATCAGTTTCTGTTCATTTTCTTTGCAGAGGTTGCACATATTTAAATGAAATTTTGTATACAGATTTATCATAACAATATCTAGACCAAGTTATACTTTGCGTAGGATTGGCTATTTTGGACAGAGTTATGCCCCTTGGACTTAGAAAAAAAATCAAATTATTTGCAGTGTCTGTTCATTTTCTTTGCAGAGGTTGCACATATTGAAGTGAAATTTGGTATACAGCTTTATCATAAGAATATCTAAGCCAAGTGCTGTTTTGGGTACAATTGAGCCATTTTGGATAGAGTAATGCCCCTTGGACTTAGAAAAATTCCATTTATTTGGGGGAGGTGGGCATAAGTGTTTTACAAACATCTCTTGTTCATATCAATGATGCATCTGAGATTGCATCTATATTTTCTTAATATTTGAATGACTTTGATAATGAAGTAGCTTAGTGGTCATTTATTTGGTCGTAGACTTTATTTTTGTACTTTTCCTTTCAGATTTGCATGATATCTGTATAATGGGAGAAGCTGCATCAGCCTCATCCAGCAGTGCACAGTACTCACAGCTTCAATTGTCAGGTAAGGGTCAGAATGAACCAGATAGGAATTGTCTTGTCCCATTCCTTTACAATGTCAGATTTTTATGAAGCAATTTATTGGACAAGTGGGTTTGAGGGGAAATATAAGTTGTAGTATACTTTAGAACTTTTTACAAAAAAATTATGATAAATATCCATCCTAATAGAAATCTTAGGAGTGTATTTCTTTTCACAAAAATTCTTAAGGGACTTTTAAGTGTCAAGTTGTAATAACTTTACAAGGCCCAATACTCTTGTAAGTACATGTATTTTAAACCTGATTTCATATAAAGTATAGTTGATAAAATCAAAATACATGTTTACTTGAGATTTTTAATGCAGTCTACAAGTTTAATAGTAGTACCGGGGGTATATATATTTTTTTCACAAGTTTATATGGTTGGAAACTTAAAGGAAAAATACTTCTAAATACTGTAGAAGTACTTTTTTCCGCGTATTATTAATTTACGCTATGTACACGGTCACAATTTCTCCCCGGAAATTTGTCCCATCGTACTCAAAATACATGTTAAGAAATAGTGAGAATTCAATAAATCCGCGTAATTTTCTACCCGCGGACAAAAGAGAAATAGAGATTCCGCGGAATTATGACCCTGTGGAAAATAGTACGTCTACAGTATTTATGATAGCAGTTTTACTTAAGATTTTCTTACTACCCACTTTTAAATCAAACTTGTGATTATGACATCAAATTTCGAACCTTGTTTTTAGAGGCTGTTCAAAGATTCCTCTCCCAATTTAGAAGCGATACCTATTTTTCCAATTGAATGTATTTTCATTTCCTCCAAAAATTAGAGCATATATAATTAGATTTATATTCATGATAATAACTAAACTTGTTTTTCAATATACCTAGAAAAAGAAAGGGAGATTTAGTTGCTAGCAAACAATAGAAACCCAATGTATTATGTATAATGATTTTAAAAAGTTGTCGAAATATTACTAATTTTCTCAGAATTTTTTATGTTGGTCTTATTCCCTAAAAATGGTTGAGAATTTTGCAATGGGAGTGAGAATGACAGTAAAAGATCTTGATCTCTAGTGGTAATGAAAAAGAGAGGGAGGGTGATATAATTTTAGACAATATTGTACTAAAGGCAGTAATATTGAGTCAATTCTCTCTGAGATCAACAGCAAGGGAGAAAAAAGCCTGTACTCTTGCCATTTCATCTTCATGAGTGTAATTTGATTTCCAAAAAAAATAATAATACAAATACAATGGACACTTGATATTTTTATCAATCTAATTTTTCATTGAGGATTATTTCAATCATTCAACGAGGCTGGCATCAATTTCAATTAAACAATGACATTGTCACAAACAGATGTGACAAATGTTCCTGATTGGTCCAGTCAAATATGAAAATTCATATTAGCTTATAAGCTTATAAATGTATATTGTAATTTATTGGCAATCTGACTATGATTATGTATTGTCCAATCTTATTATTGGGAACTAAAGGGTGGGGGTGGGGGGGGTATAATACCTTAAATTATGTACCAGTAGTTGTTACTTGTATGGGCAAGAGAACTAGACTATGGTATTAATGGATACATGTGTACACAATTAACAACATAGTAAAACAGTATCTAATCAGTCTTGAAACTGACACCAGGAAGATAAGGGAGTCAATCTGCCTCCAAGGTTAACAGCATTGTTATAACACCCAGGTAACCAGGAAGTCCTGTCTGTAACATACAGAGGGAGGAATCCAGAAAGAATTGTTTTTACTCAGAACTAAACAGGATGTGTACAGGTGTAAAAGGAATCTGACATTCCTATAATAATGACTGACAGTGGACTTTTATTATTTGTTCTGTCTGTTTATCATATACCCCCTTATAAAAAGATATAAGAAGAGTGTTAATTTATTCATTCCTATCCACATATATTTTTCATTGACAAGAATTTTTGCCTTCATGTAACCCAGTATGTGTATGGGGGGGGGGGGTGCTTTTTGAATGGATTAATTTCCTCTTTGAATTTTCAACCAGATGTCACTATTTTTCCCAACTTGAACATGTCGAAATGTCCAAGCCCTAAACATCAGGATCTTAAAAAAAAATAATCAATGTATTCTGGTATAGGAAAATGTTTGATTACTTTTTTGTACTACCTATTGTTAAAAGATATAAGACAAAATCCAAAGTTCAAGCACCTTTATTAATGTACTTGTAACTGCAATTCTTATGTATGTCTCTGGAATACTAACTTATGGTGATATTAATGTGATAAGAACTTCAATATTAAATTCTAGATACCTCTTGATGGTTTTGTAACCATTATTTCATAAATTTTCCTGGTACTTGTAATTATTTAACAGAATGAAGTGCACTGAAATTTGCTTATTTTAATCAATGGGGAATTTTTGTTTTCATTAATTCGGGCAACCTTTAAATGACTGCAGTGATGCATATACTTATAGTGTTTATATGAACTTTAAAGATTTTTTTATGAAATTATGAAAGAAATGAATCCTAAATCTTCACCCCTGTTGACTATCATAAAATCTAAGGACAATCTTTTATCATAATATTTTTATAATACATTAAAAAAAAATCATTTTGCCTCAGTTGTATTTATGAGTTAATTGTACCTCTGATAGCAGTTACTGGGAAGGCTCAAATTGAGGAGAATTTTGTTCTCTTTACATAATAAAACTTAATATAAGTGTCCTGTTTGAAATTGCTTTAAACATAAAGATGTCATCTTCTCTCATGTATAAACTATAATATGAATTTTACTTTTAATTATATATGAATTTATGAAAAGTATATTCAACTGTGGCCTTTTGAATTGTGAAAAATGACTGAAATTTGGGAGATATAATGATAAGTTGATCATATTGGAGTTGAGTTGGGGTGGGGGTTGCATGATGAACCTAAAAATTAAAGAGCAAACAGAAATTCATTTTGAGTGCTCATAGATATATAGATAAAGGTAGACAAATATCTTAGGCGTTATTTAGGGGGGGGGGGGGGGGCAGATTTTGTTAAGGTAGTATGCAGATGTAGATTGATTGGAGACTGTATTACAAGACCAGCAGAGAGTTGCATATGATAACAAGGTCCTGTATATATTTCTACATTTTCATTTGTTTTCTGATGTACAGTTATTCATTTTGTCAACAGACCAAAATAAAGATTGTAGAAGAATACAAGATGAAAAATGTTCTATGGCCTCTAAAATTTATGAATCAAAAAAATTATTGCATATAACTTTGAATATGACGAGCAGATTTTATACTGTCACATATGTGTATAATATTGAATAAGATCCAGAAGTCTTACTTATGATCTAAACTACCAGTGTATGTCAGGAGAGTTCTAAGCTGTAAATGTATACATGTACCTTAGAAATCAATAGGATCATGATACCTTCTCAGGAAGAGCTGTTCTTGTAAAAAGTTAATTTAAAAGAATTGATTTTACTAAATCACGATAAATATGGCACTACTCTTTTGCATGGCATATTGAAATATGGAATATTATGTAACAATAATGATTTTTAAATAATCAATTAAATTGATTATGGACCAGCTTGAAGTTGCATAATTTGATAAGAAGACGATTAAGAACACTTTTTTGTAAAGTACAGTTGAACATCAAAACATGCCTTAAAAAAAGATGAACTCTTAAACATGCTGTTCCTATTTCTGCTGGTAGATTTTAACTTAGTTTTTAATTGTATCTGTACCTGTAGGTTCTTGTGTGGTTAAGTGAAAGGTTATACAGGCAATACTTCTTCATTGTGTAAGAGGTTCATGGCTAGATTCTTCCTGATGCAGAACTGCTTAACCTCTAGCTTCTTTTGTTAAAAATTCTTACAACTCAAACTGCCAAAATAAGAACATGTAGAATTGATTGGTTTTTTTTTTAAAATAATCTACAAGTGACATGCAACAATTGAGCACTTTGTATTTACACAATTAAATCTACAATTAAAACAATGTTTTCTCAAACTAAGGATCAAATCATTATTTTAAAGTCCAAGCAGAATTCATATTGTCTCAGAGGTTGATTATACAAGGTATAAAATAAATATAGGAAATTTAACCAAAGTTCTTATGATTAGGACAAAACATGATTCTTATATGAAGCATTGATAACTTTTAAATATATTTATAGTTTGATTGCCTGAGAAGTAATACTCATTAATACCAAAACGTCTTAATAAATACATGTAAAGAAACCCTTCTTGAGGGATGTTTCCAAAATTCTATGCATCTACCTTTAACTAAACTTTGCTTTTTATTTTAGTAAACTCGGCTAAGATCACAGGCAGTGGTGGCGTTTTTTCCTCCAAACCCGATGCATTTGTAGAAGTTTCTGTTGACGGCCAGCCTCCACGCAAAACTGATGTCCAGAAAAAGACGACAAACCCAAAGTGGGACGACGACTTTACTTTGTAAGTACAGAAATAAATCAGCTTCAGTCAGCACCGCATCAAAGCCGAGGACTAGGATCAATCCCTAAGGAAAACTTGTGTAAGGGCTTTAGAAATGTTTTGGTTTAGATCTCTTATTTTGGTCATCCAGGAGAATTGAAGTGTTGGTCTTTAGCTTCGGTTATTTTGTCAATTCAATGTCCATAGCAGTTGAGATACAGAAAAAAAAATTATTAAATCATCTCCAACTGCCTCTGACCAACAAACTGTGAAGAAAAAAACATTATACTGACTGTAAAAAGTTGTGTTGCTTTGTTAATGTTATTGATATACACCTGTGTAATATCAATTATGATGTACTTGTAGGAAAGTGATTATAATTTCTTTATTGCAATTATTGCTGAAATCAATTATTGAGTGGATTTTAATGGGGAATACTTGGGAATATTGAAGTAATGAGTAAAATCTATTTTTGACAGTATCTGATCCAGTTTAGAATGAGTATTCAATAATTCTCTTTCAGAAATTTATTATCATAATTTTGGAGAAAATCAGTCTTTTAATTATAGGGTTTGTATGAATCAATTATAATTTTTTGTAACATTTATATGAAAATTTATAGAAGTAAAAAAAGAATTAGCATCTAATTAATTTTCTGTATTTGAAATATAGAGGTACTTGGTTAAATCCCATTGTGCATGAAAAAACCTTGTGAGTGTATTTGTATGTGGAGTAATGAAAGCAAATATTGATACAATTTTCCTGGTTTTTTTTGATGAAGATAAAATCTGCATGTCACATAAATATGTTAAATGTACTTTGACCAAATAATTTTTTTCTAATGACCCAAATAGTTAATAAATATGCCAAATTCCTGGCCTGCCCAGTCTTATAGATTGGATACAGTGCCCCTGTATTACATGATTACCTACACAGTGTCACATATACAAGTTCCTATCAAATGCTATATTATATCATTTGATAAATGTTCCTGCCCAATATATACAAAGTGATATGTAAAGATTACAGGTCATAACCCCTTCTTCTGACTGACATGTACAAAATCACATGTATATTGTGTTTTAGGTTGGTCACACATGTATATTGTGTTTCAGGTTACCCCCTAATACTTGTTTAATGTCACACAATGATATTTATATAATGTCAAGCATGTTAAATTATGTTTAAGGCTGGACATACATGTATATTGTGTTTTAGGCTGGTCACACATGTATATTGTGTTTTAGGCTGGTTACACATGTACATGTATATTGTGTTTTAGGCTGGTTACACATGTATATTGTGTTTTAGGCTGGTTACACATGTATATTATGTTTTAGGCTGGTTACACATGTATATTGTGTTTTAGGCTATAGGCTGGTCACACATATATATTGTGTTTTAGGCTTGTTACACATGTAAATTATGTTTTAGGCTGTTTACACTTGTATATTGTGTTTTAGGCTGGTTGCAGATGTATATTGTTTTTAGGCTGGTTACACATGTATATTATGTTGTAGGCTGGTTACCCCCTACTCCCGGCTAGATGTTCGAGTCCAGAGTCAGAACACCATACGAGCCCCCTCCCTCCTAGGACAGGCCTCTGTAGAACTGTACAATATCCTCCTGGAAAATCAAGGCAAACGTATGTAGCATTCTTTCACAGGAAATTATGATTAAATAAGTTATAATTATTTTATGATGAAGAATAAAAATCTACCTAAGTTTAAGGCCAAATATAGACATTATACAATAATGAATGTTGTCTTTTTTTCTTCAGTAAATAATTTAACAAAGTCATTTGAAATCAAACTTGATGGAAAAGGAAAAACTGGAGATGTCAGTCTAAGTTTCAATGGAATGGAAGTCAACATGACCCGATTCCCTAAGAGAAACGAGAGGAGACAGACAAACGGTGAGTTGTTAGATCTATATTGAATCCTATAAAAACACAGGTGGTATGAGGGCTTGTGGGGAGGTGGCAACTGCTGGGAATGAAAGACTGAGGCATTATCAAGGCTTGTTAGAGAGAGCCAATCACTGGAAGTGTTTGTGGGGGAGGGGATATTAGGCCATGAGAAAGGGAAGCAATATTTAGAGGTGATTAAGAGAAATCCCAGGGCATTCAAAGGAGAGGGGATCTAATGACAGAGGAGAGGGAGGTAGCATGGGTCACTTGAGGAAGAGGGGATTTCAACTTGTCAGTGTAAAATTTTGTAGAAATACCACCAGGAAAATACCGGTAATAGTTACATGTATGTAGATAAGATGAAATTTGGTAGATTAAATTACCAACTTGAATGTTGTTTCTTTTTTAAATCCTGGTTTGATTTCATTATAGATAGACCTTAACTTTGTATGACATCGTGACACTCTGACATGCTAGGTAAATTTCTAGGGCAATGTAGAAGTAATTAGGTCATATGGTGTATTCAAAACACAGAATTTTATTCTTTTGATATATCAAAGCCCAAGATTTAAATCCTGGTTTGCTGTAATTTTAATTAACAAGACAAAGTAATTTGAAGTACATATTGTCTATAGTCATTAATTAACAAGAGACTGAGTAATTATTTTACGTATTTTTAGTTAGTCGTAATGAAAGAAAAAATAAAGGTGAGATGAACCAAAAGCTGTTCAGTCGTTATGATGCTTATAATTAATTAGAAAGATTAAAGCAGAATAAAATCAGAATGGCTCTTCTTGTTACCTATTATTTTACTACCCAGCCTAAACCATAACCCAAGATATTATAGCATCTGTTCACCAGTTGCATCTTGTAAATAATCCAGATTTTTTTAAGTCATTGCCAACTTGGGCCAGATCTGTATTCTATGATGTATTTGAGAACTAACAGATGTTTTACACTTTATATATTTGAACTGTTTAAGCCTAACATTATGCTGCCCATAGGAAATAAGTTGTAATAAATTGTAATATTCTGCATTTCATTTCAAGCCAAATCAACCGTAGCTATCATTAAGACTCTGTCATGCCTCATTTCTGCTGCTTTATGGAGTGAACATTTCAATATAAATGCTTAAGACAACAAACATGTCTCTGTCAAGAAATTTTAATATATATCTGCACTTCTGTAAACTTCAGCAAATAATTAACTGAATTACTCTATACCATGCATCAAGAATTTGTTTGCATGCATTTTTAATTCATTGCTTATTTTCAATACTGCTATTCTGGCTGCAGAAAGCATGGTGAAAGTTATGAGATTTTATTCAGTAAATGAAAAGCTTTATTTTCCGCAGTGTGTTGAAATTTTCATATATTTTTTGATGAGGGGGAATTATGAAGTTAATTTTGCATGATTTAAAACATGATTCATGCACAAAATTTTCTGCTGATATGGTAAATGATTCATAATGAGAGGCATTTATAACTTAATCCATACAGGGAAATTTATTTGAAACATTAATGATTTTCAGTGAGAATCCATTTTAAATAATACATTTTAATCCAGTGTAAAAAATTTTCATGAAAAATTAATTTGGTTTTGTCTAGGACAAGTTTCCAGTAATTCCAATGCCTCTGGATCCAGGAACAGGAGGGCCCCTCCCGTACCCCCTCCCCCCAAAAGAACGACCCAGTCCGGAGGCACAGCCAGCTCCAGCAATCAGGCCACCTCATCGGCTGCTGCAAGTAAGTCACACATTGTACTTCATATCATATTCTCAATAGGAGCAAATGCAAAAATGTCTTAAAATAGGTAATTCAACTTTAACATTTGTAAAAGATAGTTTGTAAGTTATTCTTTATAAAAATGGCCAGGTTCTTCAGGTACAACCCCAGTAGCTCAACAGAATGGTTCAGTACCAGAAGTGAATGGTACAGGAGGAGCAACTTCTTCAGAGGAGGGAAATACAGGGCCAGCAGGGAGCCCCACCCAGGCCCAGCAAAATCAGTCCACTAGCAATGAACCTCTCCCAGCTGGGTACGAGACACATTTGATATCTTCTTAAGATCTGGAAAATTGATCACTGATGTCTTTTTGTTTTAAAATTAAATGTTTGCTGTATTTGTTTTTAGTTGGGAGATGAGAACTGATGGTCATGGACGTTCTTATTATGTAGACCATAATACACGCACCACTACATGGGAGAGACCACAGCCACTTCCCCCCGGGTCAGTCTTAAACTGTGTAATCAATTCATCCTCTTACTATGTAATTTAAAGTTATATAATTTGAAGTGTATTGATTATTATATAGTTATATGTTTATAATTTACCTTGTTAATTTCTCACTGTATATTCCTGTAGGTGGGAGCGTCGTGTGGACCCTCGTGGTCGTGTTTATTACGTGGATCACAACACACGAACAACAACGTGGCAGAGGCCAAACACCGACATGTTAAATAATTACAGCGCGTGGCAGGACCACCGCAATAATCGCAACATTGCTCTGGAACATCTGCAGAACCGGTTTCTGTTTCCAAATCCCCAAACTGTGGCCCCGGACAATGATCCACTTGGACCTCTACCTGATGGATGGGGTGAGTTTGATGAATTGATAGTTATCATTTGATTATGACACAATGTGAAAATTGAACTTTCTGTTTGGAAAATGAAGTAATAGGTTCATTTTTTACTAGCTAAATAACATTTATGTTTTGATTTTTGCAGAGAAACGTATAGATCCGAATGGGCGTGTGTATTTTGTGAATCACAAGAATAGAACTACACAATGGGAGGACCCCAGAACACAAGGGTAAGTCTAACAGCAAATGTTAATTCTGTTTGAGTAAGTCTAAAGGCAAATTTAATTCTGTATGAGTAAGTCTAAAGGCAAATTTAATTCTGTATGAGTAAGTCTAAAGGCAAATTTAATTCTGTATGAGTAGGTCTAAAGACAAAAAAACTAAAAGTGTAGCTGAAGGGCACATTGATACACATTTTCACAAAAAAAAACTTCATTCAAGGAGAAGCTGGGACATCAATAAACAAGACAAACATTATTCATACATGTATATCATTGTATGGTCCAAAATCCCCTCCTTATCAACTTCAAGGATAATTCTATCATGTTTGACTAGGGCTAAGCTGTCCATGTTCTGTAAACAAAGATGATTTTTATGGCATTGAGTAGAGCTCAAATGTCATCTTGCCAGCATCCCAGAAAATTGGCCAGGCAAAGGAGTTAGTTGATACATCTGAAAAGAAATTAGCATTATATTTATTTTTAGCTCACCTGAGCCGAAGGCTCAAGTGAGCTTTTCTGATCACATTTTGTCCGTCGTCCGTCTGTCCGTCTGTCCGTCTGTCTGTCTGTCTGTCCGTCCGTCTGTAAACTTTTCACATTTTCGACTTCTTCTCAACAACCACTGGGCCAATTTTGACCAAACTTGGTACAAAGTATCCTTGGGTAAAGGGGACTTTAAATTGTTAAAATAAAGGGACATATCCCCTCGCAAGGGGAGTTAATCAAGAAAAGACAAAAAAAGGGTTGGGTCATTAAAAAATCTTCTTCTCAAGAACCACAGGGCCAGTAAAGCTGAAACTTATGTGGAAGCATGCTGGGGTAGTGTAGATTCTAAATTGTTCAAATCATGACCCCCAGGGGTAGGGCGGGGCCACAATTGGGAATCAAAGTTTTACATAGAAATATAAAGGAAAAATCTTTGAAAATCTTCTTCTC
>PRKT01000002.1:2138270-2150902 GCA_003671525.1 Saccostrea glomerata | reverse complement strand
AGTGTAAATTCTAAATTGTTCAAATCATGACCCCCGGGGGTTGGGCAGGGCCACAATAAGGAATCAATGTTTTACATAGAAACATATAGAAAAAATCTTTGAAAATCTTCTTCTCAAGAACCACTGGGCCAGAAAAACTTAAACTTATGTGGAAGCATACTGGGATAGTGTAGAATTCAAATTGTTTAAATTATGATCATTGGGGTAGGATGGGGTCACAATATGTATTACAAGGGGAAATCTGGTAAAGAACGGAATGGCCAAAGCTTCTCAGGTGAGCGATGTGGCCCATGGGCCTCTAGTTTAAGATGCTCACAAGGAATGATAACTTGAAAATAAAATTGCAATTTTATTACTGCATAAATTCAGTAACAAAACACAGATACATGTACGTGTTTATTCACACAAGAAAAAGTGATAATTGTTGCAGATGAATTTCCATTTGCATGAAGTGTAAAATAATTACAAAAATTTTGTAAATATGAATACTGGAAGGCTAAAAACATTAAATTTCAAAACTAACCCAAAAGAGCCTATGGAGAACCTTGATTAGAAAGGATTTAAATAAACAGCATGAGATTTTCATAGTAGGTCTATTTAGAAATGTTCATTAAACTTGAAATTTTTCAGTCTGCTTAAACTTTACACAATAAAAAAGAGTAACTATGATTTTGTTGTTTATTTCAATCTCCTTCACCTATATCAGGCTTATAAAGACTAAGATTTTGTTTTTCTCCCCACAGAATTATACAGGAGGACCCGTTGCCTGAGGGCTGGGAGATGAGATACACTGCGGACGGTGTGAGGTACTTTGTAGATCACAACACAAAAACAACCACATTCCAAGATCCCAGAGGAGGGCAGGGCAAAGGGTGAGTATATATACTGACACGCAAAAGAAACGCAACACCCTATTTTAGGGGGAAATAATTTTGTAAAGTAAAGAATTCTGTATCTTAAAATTATGAATATCCTCAATTTGGTGAACATCAGTAAAATAATGGTTGAACGATTTCCATACCATAACCGGAAGTCAAGTTTTAGTCTGCTTAACATAAATCAAAAATTGCATGTTTAACAAATTATTTGGCAATAATATGGAGTTTTAAGGGATTTTTACTATTCATCATAAGTAATGAAGCAATATATCAAAAAATAATCTCTACTTTCGTTTCCAGAAACAATTCTAAGGCTACTTGAAAATGGCTTATGTATGCATTTCCATTGCTCTAGCTGGAAAATTTCAATTTAAAGGTGATGGAGAGTTGCTGAAGCGAAATTTAACTACATTTCCCCTCAACAGGGTCTTACGTATCATATGCATTAAAGACAGTCCTTGTCCGGAAGTCTAAGGGTGACTACACTGCTCTAAGTTGGAGAAAATTCGACCTAATTATCTGAAAAACGGGCATTTAAAAATGTCAAAGAATAATTCCTTTGCTGAGGTCTCGATATAAATGAACCTATTGTATCGTAGAAATTAAGCTACAATTGTTGTTTAGGGCAGTCTTGCACGTTTTACTTGAATGGCTGGGAGGGGGGTGTTTTAACAGTCATATTTTACTTAGTAAAGTAAACAGATCAACATTTAACAATTTTATCAAATATCTGATTTTTAAAAAGTGAATTTAGCCTTACTTTATTCGCTTTTGAAAATCATAACATAAAAAATCAAACATTTGTAAATTACTGCTTGTTGCGTTTCTTTTGCGTGTCAGTATATAACATTCACATTCTAAAAAGAGGGCAGGCCAAAACAACCACATTCCAAGATCGGCAGGGGAGGTTATAGGATTAATGAGGGCAGGGGGAGTACTGTAAACAAACTTTTATTTGCAATGACTTTATTTCTTGATTTACTGTGGTTGAACTTGTTCTATTATTTTCGGGATCAAGCCTTTTTTGATCTGTTGTTCATAGACATAGAGACTTTAAGGACTGGTCGTGGCGAGAAATATTCGCGATGATGAGGCTCTCACGCTTGAACTTCTTGCATGCAAATGAAAGTTAGTTTACAGTATATAAAATTTACAATATCCTGGGGGGGAGGGGGGAGTATATAGAAGATTTCATGTTAGGACAAGGGAAGTATGTAGAGTTTATGAGATCCCATGGGAGGGCAGGAGGAAAATATTTAATTTACAAGATCCCAGGAGATTGTAGGGGAGTATATATGATGGACAGGAAGAAAATATTTAATTTACAAGATCCCAGGAGATTGTAGGGGAGTATATATGATGGGCAGGAAGAAAATATTTAATTTACAAGATCCCAGGAGATTGTAGGGGAGTATATATGATGGGAATATAAGTTGTACAGTATTGGAAGGGAGGGTTGGGGAGTATATATACTGTAAATGATCCTAGGGGAGGGAAAAGGGGGTTAATTATAATATACAAGATCCTAAGGAAGGGTAGGGAAATCAATATAATTTACAAGATCCACGTGGAGGGGTATTTATAATATTCAAGATCCTAAGGAAGTGTAGGGGAGTAAATATTATGTACAAGATTCTAGGGGAGGGCATGGGATAGTAAATATGATGTACAGGATCCAAGGAGAGGGCAAGGGGAACAATGTATATAATGTAAAAGATCCTAGAGGAGGCCAGGGGAATATATATAATTAGCTCTAATAGTAGTTATAAAATGTCTTACTTTGGTGACAAACTGATGTACTCACTGGTTAAGTCAAAAGTCTGATTTCTAATCAATTGTTTTAAAAATTATCATGAAGTGAAATTTGTTAATAGAAAACATATAGGCTAGAAAGATTGTTGCAGTAAATCATCAGATAGGTTGAATTTTTTTCTGTTAAAGCAATTTAGAGCTTTCAGCAATAATATATTGCATATTTAACAGTTCCACTCCCATCTCAAATGATGCCACTGTTTAAACATAGGCACTCATGACTATACATTATTAAAGGTACCGGTACTTGGACACAGATTTGAAGTTAATATTTTCTCTATAATATTGCGACTTATATATTTTAATAGCATTTCACACAAAAATTAATTAAAAATCTTATTTCATTTCTAAGTTATTAAAATTTTTATTTTTTTGGCGGGTTTGATTGACACAGCCTTGCACTTTCACAAGTTTTAACTTTATTCTTAATCCTTTGGAAAAATGGCAATCTTGTTGATCTTTTTAATGAATTAAGATTTTTAATTAATTTTTGTGTGAAATGCTATTAAAATATATAATTCGTGATATTATAGAGAAAAAATTAACTTCAAATCTGTGTCCAAGTACCTTTAAAAGAGTTGCTTTGCCTGGCCCAATACAGATTTTCATACCACACTGTGCATGACTCTGTATTAGGTCCCTAACTGACTGTGTAAATAAAAATATAACAATTTATACAATTTCTTTTTTAAGTGCAATCTAGTAAAAGTGATTTTTTTTAAATTCTTTAATTATGCTGTTTTTATTGTGCTTAGAACTCCTTAAATGTTTCATAATATAAAAATTATCCACTAATTTTATCCTTTCACATTATCGAGAGAATCTTCCATCTCATGAGAGAAACACAAAATATATCATATATTTATCATGATATAGTCCCAGTGTATCATGATATACCACACATGTTAGCTGTATAGTTCCCCCCCTTACTATAGGTTGTATTCTATCAGATTATTTTTGAGGAATTTGTCCTTGACCCACTTATTAGTTAAACAGTTTTTAACCAGAATCTGTTGCTAATTTTGGATCAGCATTGGATCTTCTCTTGTCAGCCAATGGTTCTTTTATAATAATTGTATAAGTTCATATCATACCCAAAATATAAGTTATGTCACCTTGACAATGTGTACTCTCCAGCATGTAGTCATATTTATACTGTACTCTTAGATTAACATGATTAAGATGCTATGTGTTGGGACACAGTATTTTATTCTACCACACTTAAACTTTTCCTTTTGACAGCTTGTTATTCCCTCTAACTTATTGCTCGGTGAACCTTGCAGCAAAACAGTAATGTGGAACTTCAAATGAAATTTAATCTTTAAATTTTATCACCACATGCAAAATAATTTTTAATTTTTTTGATATTAAAAGAAAAAAAATTGATGAGATTTTGGATTCTTATTTGTTGTAAATGAATTGCAAAGAAAGAGGTGAAAAACACAGGACACAATTTCAAATAAATCAAAATTAAGGGTAAATGGCCATATTGTGTAAAGGGGAATAACTTAGATGAAATTTCATCAAAATAAATCAGTTTTCTAATCAGAAAAGATTTAATATACATTTAATGATATGTATTCAATGAATTATCTCATGGTAGTGATCCTTTTGAATAGGAATGAAAAACAAAAATCTTAATAATTAACCCCATTAATATTTAATTCAGGATTGGAATATCTAAGTTACAAAAGAATTAAAAATCATTCAGAGGGTAGCTACCAGGAAATAAATAGGCACAATTTACTTTAATGAGAAAAAAATGGCATTGTTTAAATACAGAACTCTACCCAAAAGAAATGATAGCTAGCCTACCATAAAAATATTTTACCTTTTAAGTTTTTTTAGTTTACACATGCTGTCATGTTGATATGTAATATTGCAGTATTATTTAGGAATTATATATTAAAAAAAAAATCTCTAAATATATTATAGATGACATACATAGAAAGGAGACAAAATTATCGCAAAAAGCCATGCTGTATTAATGAAATGGAAGATTGTTAAGTCTTGTATAACGGAAATAAATTCATTTATTAATAAATTATTATGTAATATGATGAAAAAGGGAAAAAATGTATTTTGGTTATGCAGCCCCCAGTGAGGATCGAACTCACGACCCCTGGTTTACAAGACCAGTGCTCTAACCACTGAGCTATGGAGGCTTACATGTAGACATAGCACAATAATCCGCTTTTCAACCTACGGCTGACTGTTTGTTCGCTGTATTGATTAAGTGGCTGTATGATTCACCGCTTCACTATGCCTTTACAAGGGCCCATTGTATGGCAGTCATGCCATAGGCTATTTTTAGCAACTATTGTGATAAGAGATTTACCTTTACCTGTATGAATACTGTATACTTATATTTATATACACACCTGAACACAGGATTTAAAGGTAAACCAGCTGATAATTGGCTGCCTAGTAGTGTATACAGGAATAACATGCTCTAGAGCTGAAGTGCCCCTATAGCTCAGTGGTTAGAGCACTGGTCTCGTAAACCAGGGGTCGTGAGTTCGACTCTCACTGGGGGCAGATTTTTTTTTTTTCATATTATTTAATTTTGGGCTTATATGATAATATAAAATTTCAAACAGTAATAAAAAATTAATGGAAAACGAGAAATAACCATGCCCTGTCTTGTTTAACAAAGTGTAGTCATTCTGTCAGTTGCCTTGAGAAATAGTAGCAGATGGATTAATTATCTTTGACAAGTTTATTGATTAAAATGAACCATGAAATTCAGTGTATGGTCATTGATTATAAAAATTGGGTGTTTGAGTTAGTGAATGAATGTGGAAAGGCTACATGTATACAATTCATTAATGTTAAGTGATTAGCTCTCATTAGATGGGATTCAGATAATTTTCTGAGCAGGAACAGTGTCGAACTTTTCAATATGAACCAGACACTGTAGAGAAGCTGTAATTGACTTGATAACTTGACTGATTTCAGACCTAAGGGAGCCTATGGTGTGCCTTTACAGTATGAGAGGAGTTTCCGATGGAAGCTTGGACAGTTCCGATACCTGTGTACCTCCAATGCTCTACCAGGCCACGTCAAAATTACAGTGTCCAGGGATAATCTGTTTGAAGACTCATTTCAGCAGGTATCTTAGACATGGGAATATTTTTTGATGACATATCTTATAGAAATCTGACATTAAATGTATACTCTTTCTGAAAGCTATTTCCAGTGCATCATTAGTTTCATGAAACAAACACAGGAAATGTAATTTATCACTGTGCTTCCTGCATGTTTTTCTCAAAGTGTGCATCACTAAAATCCAGATGGCAAAAGTTTTACAAAATTAAATATTACCAGATGTTGGTTGAATCAAGTTCTTGTATTCAAGTCTATGCATTTGGAAAAAATGCTTTTTGTTCAGCTGAGGAAACTTATGGCTTAGATAAATGTTTACTGTAGAGTTAATGATTAGATGTAATCAATAACTGAGATTTTGTATTGACAGATAATGAGACTACAGCCCTTTGATTTGAGGAGAAGACTCTACATTATATTCAAGGGAGAGGAGGGTTTAGATTATGGGGGCGTGGCAAGGTAAGCCAGACAATGTATTACCTCAGCTAACAAATCTCGTAGGTTACTTTTAAAGATAATTAATAATGTTAAATTAATTGTTTTCACAAATGATGTCCTTCATACATAGTATGACAGTGATATAAATTACCCACCAATTTTTATAGCAAAAATAAGCTGAGACTTACAGAAAGAAAGATGTTAAACTTTTGGTATTGATTTACAGAGAATGGTTTTTCCACCTGTCCCATGATGTACTGAACCCCATGTACTGTCTGTTTGAGTACGCCAGCACCAATAACTACTGTCTACAGATCAATCCAGCCTCCAGTGTTAACCCTGACCACCTCGTATACTTCAGGTTCATCGGCAGATTTATTGCCATGGTCAGTACCCTGCTCTTGTCCTTACAGACATTCAATGGATTATGTGTATAATTTGGAATGATTGCAAAGAAATCATTTGGTGTATTTCTTAGTGCAAGAAAAAAAAGCTTCATGAAAATACTTCATTATTTAATAATTTTAAAGCTAAAAAAATTAATGCTATGAATTGTAGAATATTGACTGTTGATATAAGCACAATAAGAGTACAAGTAATGTAGCTCAATTTCATGATATTAAAGTTTTAATTCTGTTCCATTTTCCAGGCACTTTACCATGGGAAGTTTATAGACAGTGGTTTTACTTTACCTTTCTACAAGAGAATGTTGAGCAAAAAGTTATACCTTAAGGATATAGAAACGATAGACCCTGAGTTTTACAACTCTTTAGTATGGATAAGGTATGGTTCATATATTGTAATGCTAACCTATGACATTTGTCCTTTCTAATTCTTTGGAATTCACAATTTTTGTAAGGCAGTTTACTTGTTTGTTGTGATTACACTTGATAGAATACACTCAATGTTCCTAATATGTTCATTAAATACTAAGTTATAAGCTTATTTAAAGTAGTAAAAACAGATTCTAAATGGTTGGGACCTTGACCTTTTCACCTGACAGATGGACTGACAGATAAACAGACAAATGGATAGACTCAAATTAATTTCCTTGTCATTAGGGAAAGCAGAGGACTATAGAGTAGGATAGACTCTAAGAATGTATACAATTTGACTTGATGCTCCATCTGTCTGTATTACTGTGAAATCACGAATTTTCGTGGGGGGTTAATTTTCGTTGTTTTCGAGGTATGAACAGACCCATAAATTTATGTCCACCACGAAAAGTAAAATGTTACATAACTATACTCAGTAATTCTTCATCCATGAATTCAAATCCTCACGAACCAAAAGTTTTTACTCAAACCACGAAAATTCGACCCCATGAAAAGATGTAATTTTACAGTATTGATGTATTTATTGATTCCAGGGATAATGATATAGAGGAGTGTGGACTGGAATTATTTTTTACTGCTGACTTTGAGATCCTGGGTAAAGTAGAACAACACGATCTGAAAGAGGGGGGATCTGAAATCAAAGTCACAGAGGAGAACAAGGAGGAATACATAGAGTAAGACATGTCACCTTAGGATTTATATTGTCAGCCTTGTAGATAGCATTAATAACTGTAAAAGAGCTGGAGAATGTCAGAAAATTGTACAGATAAACCTATCATTACCACTACCTGTATTAAGTGACTTCCTGTCATATGCATCCAATAAAATTACCTCTCCAAATAGTATGTTTTGTAATCCATATTCATGCCAAGACTAATTGGACAACATGCATAGCAAAAAAATTGCCCCTTAATACAGGTTAGCCTACTCTTTTTTGACTGGGTGAAATCTATATTTTACTTTGTGTGTTGGTAGCTTGATGACAAATTGGCGGTTCTCTCGCGGGGTGGAGGAGCAGAACAAGGCATTCTTGGACGGTTTCAGTGAGGTGGTGCCTCTACAGTGGCTACAGTACTTTGATGAGAGGGAGCTGGAGGTACATTAACTTTATTATCTATGTATAAATATAGTATGTTTTGGAGAGCAAGTTTGCTGCCTGTCATTGTTACTTATTGATACTTTCCTGTTATTAGTTAAAGAAACAAGAATAAACAGATCAAACTCTCTTTCTTTTTTTACATAAAAACTCTAGCATTAAGTAACTTCTCTCAAAATTATTTAGTATATGTTCTTATAATAATGATAAAAATTTTCAATGATTCGAACTTTTCAGTTATGTTCCGAATCAAATGAGTATAAATTATTCTGTAAAATTTAATTTGCATTGAGAAAATTTCCATTGTTGTGTATAAAAGTAAATAGTATTCATTATGGTAAAAATCTTCAGAGAGAATTGTCAAAGTTACCTCCCCTTAACACAGTTCTGTTTTCTTCCTAAGTTGATGCTGTGTGGTATGCAGGAGATAGACGTCGATGACTGGGAAAGAAACACAATATACAGGCATTACCAAAGAAACTCCAAACAGGTTGTCTGGTTCTGGAAGGTAAGAATTGAATGGTGGAAACAAAAGGGGTGGACCTGATAATTTGATAGAACACAATATGTATTGTTTTGAGAAAGATTTTTTTCATTTGCATGAACCTATGTATTGCAGCAGTTTACGTCATTTTCATTCTTTTCATTATTGGCTGTCGGATATAGGCAATTATTTCTCAGGGATATTTGATGAAAATTTTACCCTCCTATAACTTTCTTACCTGTGTTTCTTAAATTTGATGCCTCTTTTAAAATGAAAAATATTTGCTTTTACAATGATACAATCTATTTCTGTGTAAATTTCAGTTTGTACGTGATATTGACAATGAGAAGAAGATTCGTTTACTTCAGTTTGTCACAGGAACATGTCGGCTACCAGTTGGAGGCTTTGCAGAACTAATGGGTAATTTTTGACCTCATGCCTTTGGTTTATTGAGAGAAATAATTGAGTGAATTTTAGATGGGACAAAATTGTTTACAAGTATGAACTGGCAAAATATAACGGGTAAAAATAACCCTGTATACAGAATTTCATTAAACATAGAGCTGAGTGAAGGGGGAGCACTTAACAGTGCTTTTCTTTCTTTGGGACAAGAATGTAATAATTTTTTATTACCGTGTATCATAACACATACCAAAATCTATATCCTACAGAGAGTTTATTGTAAAAATGGATATCTAACTACAGATATTGTTTTACAGGGAGCAATGGACCACAGAGATTCTGTATAGAGAAGGTCGGCAAGGAGACTTGGTTACCGAGGAGTCACACATGCTTTAACAGACTAGACTTACCTCCCTATAGAAGTTATGAACAATTATTTGAAAAATTAACAATGGCCATTGAAGAGACTGAAGGCTTTGGACAGGAATAGCGACTTGATTAAATTACGGAGGCAGTCTTTCAGATTACACCTGGACTCTTTGGACCATCGATCACATTGATGGAGAATTTTAAGATGATCTGTGATCCCACTTTTTCCCCTTTCTGTCCTAGACATTATTTTTGAATGGTTATTTGTTGTGAAAAATTTTCTTTTGCTAAAATAATGATCTTTTTAGAAGTACATGTATTTCATTCAATTTTAATTTTTATTGTTGGAAAAATTATGTTTCAATGAGAAGTGTAGGTTTTTTTTTTTTGGATTGTGTTTAAGTGAATGTACTTTGTTTTTATATATTTATTCTACTGTAGATTCCTTAAAGACTTCATTTACTAAATTTATAAATTTTTATGTACAATGAGGAACAAAAACTAACATCCATCAAAAGTGGCAATATGGATGATTTATAGATAATTAAATGAAGGCCAAAATTAAATTAATTTGCTTCTCAGGAAATATGCAAGAATAAATACCTTACTTTTGATCAAAAGGAATCTACAGTATCGCAGTCATTTATATTTTTTTTTATTGTTAAAAATCTTACCGGTATTTTTTTGTAGGATTTATAAGAAACCAGGAATATATAAGGCATATAGTTGACTGATTCATTTATCAGCTGTTGTTAATCATGGATGCATGTGTTATGTGTGTGACTCAGATCCAAGGCCTTTGGAAGTGGGGAAAATTCAGTGTCGGAGGAGGAAGTCTAAACTTAGTTTTGTTTATTGTCTGGGGTTTTCCTTAGACTGCTATCCTTTTTATTTGCAAATGGAGCATTTTATAAATGTTCTGAATAATTGACTGTGATAGGTCAGAAACCATGCAGATTTTCTTTAGATAACACATTATTGCTTACCTTCAAAAAGATTTTTTTTAACTTTGTTAGAGGAGACTTAAGCTTCTCTCTAGGCCTGTGTTCTCCAGAATACCAGAATTTGGTGATAAATAAATCCTTAATGTCATCAGCTGAATGCAAATTTTTTTTTTTTGGTTGACATAATGATTTTTTTTTTATGAAATACATTGAGGACTTCGTTCAGTTTAAATACACAGTAAATATTGATTAGGATATGACTGAACATTTTGTCTTTTTCAGTATTTCTGCATGTGGTGTTTGGGTTTTCTATTTTAAGGCGTTCTGAAGGAGCTTTGTCCCATTAAAAGGAAGGAATCATAAGTATATGTGGCCGACTCATTCCAGTGTAAGGAGAGGGCTAAATGAGGCATTGTGCCTGCTGTCCAATCCTATATTTTGTTAAAAACTATTGTTTATGTTACTATGCCATAAATGTCAGACATATTTATGTCATACATATTTATTTTGTATAAAGATTGATATGTTTAGCAGTTTTCAATTAAGATAAGAAAGACAAGTTATCTACCCTTGGTACTCCAAGATAATGCACGAGTTAGATGTTGTCCACTTCCTTATGCCTCCCTCCCTGATCTAATAAATTATTTATCTCATTGCAATCAGCTTGAAACATGCATTGTATGTCTTCCTTGAAATAAAAATCATTTTTCTTGAAGATGAATTTACAAATTGAATTTCAAAGACCTACAGAGGCATATCTTAAATGATAAGCACTATATAAACAAAATGTATGTCATGTTTTATAATACATATCCATCTCCAGTAGTCAGAGAATCATAGGACCACATAACCTTACAAACTTTTATTTTTTGTGTAAAACTAAAGATGAGCTAAAGAATCTGGGTTGTGTTTTCTAAAGCAAAGACATTTTAAATCAGCCTGGAAGTTAAGTATTTGGACCATCAGATTAGAGTTGCACTGGAGCCAATTTCAGGTTCAGTCATAATTTTTCTTTCCTGTGGCAATGAAATGGTGAAATTAACAATGCAATTTATTAAACATTCATTTTGAATAAGACTTGACATGAATCCACATGTTTCACTCAGTAGATTCCTGGCTTCAGGGCCACCAATGCTGAGATTTTCTCAAATTTGAAATTTCTCAGAAAGTTTGAGTTTTTCTCATCGAACTGCATGTGCCAACAAACAAATATTTTCTCTAACTATGACTATATAATCTTTTGAGTTTTTTCGTAAATCTGAGGCTTTTATAGGTTGGTGGCCCTGACGCCTGGTGTGTATCTGTCATTTGAGTGGAAAAAATCTTTGCATCTTGTATTATGATTGCCCCGAGATGGATAATACAATTTAAACATGGAGGATTTAATTAATGCCAAAATGTTTGGTGTAATGTGGAGAAATATCTTTTTCCCCCTTTTTGACGATTTGGCTGTCCCTACATTTCATGATATATGCATACCGATATGAAGCATTGTAATTTATGTCCTCATGAATCCTCAAAAATTATATACGTCAGTTAGATAAACTCAAGCCTGTTTTAGTAATAAGAATAGGTCCAGTGACATATTTTGGAATTTCACACTTTTGTCCCAATATTTCAAATAATAAGAGGCCTTTAATCATTAAATTTTGTCATCTTAGATCAAGAACCATTTCATCTTAAAAGTACCGGTAGGTCACAGTGACCTACTTTCTAAACTTCATAGTCAAACCTTGTTATCTCAAAGTCAAAGGACTGAGAAAAAGAAACTTCAAAATATCCAAGGATTCAAGATAGTGAGGGTAAAATACTTGAAGAATAAGTGGTTGGCACATCCAGGATATTGGTGTTCAATATACCAAAGTTCATCTGTAGTTGTTCATGCATATCAATACTTAGGATGATTTTGGAGGCTTAGAATCATCAAACTTCATTTATAAGTAAAGGCATTTAAACCAAAATGTAGGTCACCATGACCGAATTTCTAAGCTTTTTAGCTCACCTGAGCCGAAGGCTCAAGTGAGCTTTTCTGATCACATTTTGTCCGTCGTCCGTCCGTCTGTCCGTCCGTCTGTAAACTTTTCACATTTTCGACTTCTTCTCAAGAACCACTGGGCCAATTTTGACCAAACTTGGTACAAAGCATCCTTGGGTAAAGGGGAATTTAAATTGTTAAAATGAAGGGACATATCCCCTCGCAAGGGGAGATAATCAAGAAAAGACAAAAATAGGGTGGGGTCATTAAAAAATCTTCTTCTCAAGAACCAC
>PRKT01000002.1:2115359-2130808 GCA_003671525.1 Saccostrea glomerata | reverse complement strand
TACATTATGCCTACCATTGATTACTGCCTAACAATTTGGGGAAATACGTCCAGATCAAATCTTGACAGAGTTCATAAACTTCAAAAACGTGCTGCAAGGTATATCTTAGATGCCCCCCTGATGCACCCTAACAACCCCTTCTTGATGAAATTGATTGGCTTACTGTTTATGAACAGCTTACTGTAAATAAATATGTATTGTTATATAAATCCCTCTTTAATTATTGTCCTACTTATTTACACGAAATGTTTCAATTTCAAATAAATAACCAATACACTCTTCGATCTGAATCCAATGTTGATTTGTGTGTACCAATTCATAAATGTAAACTTTTTGAAAATTCCTTCCAGTACTCTGGTGCCATTTTATGGTATGCTTTACCGGTGCCATAAAAATGTCACCAACTCTTAATGCTTTCAAGAGACAAGTAAAACTTTATGTAAAACAATGTCAGAATAATTTGTGATTCATGTTTATTTGTATTTGTATGTTTATGTATATATTTATAATATATCTGTATATGTATAACTATGTATCTTTATATTGTTGATTGTCAGAAGGCCCTGGGGAAGAATAGTGCTTGCACTAATCAGGTTACCTTCTTTAAATAAAGTATTATTATTATCATTATTATTAAACAAATTAAATAAAGCCCACCATATTAACAATGCAACAGTAAAAGAAAAAAAAACTTGCAAAATTACAACAAAAGCCAAATGCTCAACTCATAAAAGCTTCACGTTTTCTTTAAGAACTCTTTAGACCCTAGTTAAATACTTCCAGTACTCGAACACATAAACATAAATATACAACTACCATCCAACATAAAAATATTCTGTAAATGCTATCTGAAGCACAAAATGGTATGAATGACTATCAAAATTTAAAAGGTACAAACAAGTTACACTCATGTAGAAAGTCTCAATATGTTTATACAATATTCAATAATAAAACCCCCGTTTAATACAATGTTTGATATGAATAAAATGACACATAATTATGTACAGATTGTGAGTCCACTGATTCTTATCAAAGGTGCAGTTTCTTCGTCCATTTTCGACATTTGTTAAAGGTGTATTTCACAAAAAAATAGCCACATTATTTATCAGTTCTAAAAAATAAGCTGATGATATAAATATTGTGTGATGAATCAGCACTTGTTTATAACTAAAAAGTGTGTCCACTTTGTTATTTAGAGTCTTCAGTGGTGGGAACCAGTGAGATCGGGTATTTCTGAAATAGCTGCATGGGAATTGTCAATGAAACGGAAATTTATATCACTTGTGTCTCAGAAAATAAATACTTTATATCATAAGATTAAAACAACCAATCAGAGTTCTGCAACCATGAAGGTCATAACCTAGGAAACAAAACATTATTTCAACTGTAGCTTATGTTCCTCAAGGGCACAAAAATAACTCATTCAAAGGCAATATAAGTAAATCAAAATAAATTCACCCTAATTCTTCATTTCAGATTATGTGCACAAATGTCAACCTGGTCTTTGTTTAGAAGCCATTCCAACACTTCCTCAATCTCAGATGAGACAGATTATATTTGTACTCAAAATCTACATTCAGAACACTGCTGTCACTTATCCAAACATAAATTTGTCAGAAAGCAATAGTGCATACTAAAACTGTTCATTGCTCTGGTGCTGCTGAGGAAAACATCACATTTCTCCCATAGTGTGGAGAAACCCTAGCCAGTGACAGGGCTTGACAACGTTAACTGAAGCAATACTCCATGCTGTTGCTTTTCCCCAGTGTTAAGAGGCTGCCTCAGGAGATGGCAATAAAATCAGTTTCCACAACTCACTTCTGGTGGTCACTCTTTTGGTTCATAATTCAAGTGATAATGACCTACAATGATACACAAAGGTGTGAATAATGATCTGTGATTTATAGCTGTCTACAATATAAACATAGTTAAGCAAAAACTGGACAATCCAAATGTTCAGATGGTAAAAGCGACCAATGTAACAACATGTAGAGACACGCAGAGTATCTTAATAATTTGTATCTAAGATTTTAGACATATCAATTCATATTTATTTTCAATGACCCAAAGACTGATTTACCTTATAGAGATACTATAAACTGACTTATCTTCTATCCATTCCATAGACTGACTTACCTAGTATAGATTCCATAGAGCCCTCACTACAGTCATTGCCTACATGGTCGTGAGATCCACAGTTGTAGCACGTGACAACTCGAGGTTTCTCCTTCCGCTCCTTAATACTGTTACTCCTCTGAAGGCCCTGGTTAAGGATTGGTCCTGGAATATTACTGGTGGGGCCAGACAGGGGGGGACCTGGGTTGTGAACGTAATTCTGATGGTGGCTGTTCAGCAGGTAATCCTGAGGTGTCAGGCCGTTAAGATTAGGAAAGTGCTGGAAGTGGTGATACGCCGGCGGAATGAAATGAGGGGAGATAAGTCCATTTGATGACGGTGTCATGGGAACGGCTGAGAAGGGCCACAGCTGCTGGCCGTGGAACATGTGACTAGGTACGAAGTGAGCGTAAGGATAGGAGGGGTTTCCTGAGTGACCCGGGCATCCACAACTGGTGCAGGTCGAATGAGTGGAGGAGGGTGGAAGCTGCATATTGGGGGTGGATGTTGGAGTGCTCTGAGGCTGTGTAGGCAAGGGGGGCATGGTTTGTTCCAGGGCGTGGGGATTGTTGATGGCGGATTCGGAGTATGAGTGGGTCATCTGCGACTTTAAGCCGTTCATTGCCATCGGAGAGGTGATGCTGTTAGACATGGTCACTGAGGTGGAATTAGTCACAGAGCACACAAACGTCCGGGGAGCAGCCACGGGACGCAGTTGTTGATATGAATAAACACTGATCCGTGGTTTCCCTATATTGTCTAAATTACTAGTCACTGAGGTAACATTTGATGTAGAAGTTATTGTGGGGGCCTCTGTTCTTGGAATGGGAGGGGCCATTCCTAGTGGAATTACTTGACCTCTTTTCCCATAAACAAGACTGTCCAATGGCATGCTAATGATATTATTCGGTGGGATCGTTTTGCTAGTATGTGCAGGCTGGGCCTTGGGGGTGCGTGGCGCCATGTTTATCACAGGGTAATATCCTGAGGGGGAGGGATCTGACTGGTACCCCCCTCCAGTGAGTGTGGCCAGTCCTCCCACATCATACCCGTCATGATAATAGCCATCTCCTGATGCCGTCTTGGTAAGTTTACGGACATGTGGAGAACCATGTCTATGACTCTTCTCTGTGAAAAAAAGATATAATGAAGTCAAATCTGTTGTCCTATAAGAGTAAAGTGCATTCAAATGAGTTTACCATCTATTTATTTTAATCAAAATTTCTTAAATTTGTCTCTTAGATAAAATGCATGTACAACATAAAAAGATTATTCTTCCTGAAACAAGAACTCATATGCATGTAAATGAAGTAAACAAACCTTAGAATATCACAAAATTATTCCTATAAAACATATATAATCCTCTATATGTACATGTTTATATTCTGTACATTTCATATCTCAGATCCTTATTATAGTTGTGGTTTATGATAACGTTGCTCACCTTTCTCGTTGTCCTCTGAGGAGCTGTCCGTCTCTTTAGTGGTCAGGGTCTTCTTTTTCAGAAGTGGGCTGGGCAGGGGGCTGGAGTAGTCGGACCCTGTGGGGGAGCTGTCTCGTGTGGAGTTCTGACTAGCGGGCAGGACATAGGGATGGGGGGTCAGGACGTGCACAGGGTGGTGGGGTATCCCTTGGAATGGTGGCTGGATCATGGCTGGATTCCACACCGGTGGTATCTGCTGACCACCAGAGGTCACCACTATGTGGTCAATATAACCATTGTTAACTTTGTCTCTGAAATTACAAAAAAAATCATAAGATTAGTGTAAACTACAACTTAAGGAACTTTAGTTTTTTTTTCTAATTTTTTTTTTATTGTATCAAAAAATTCAATTTTTTTTCCTCAAATGATATTGTACTTGTACAAATAATCCTGGGTCAAATTCATGTTAAACTTTCTTGTCAAAAACAAACTTTGTGTCAAAAGGGATCTTCTGATGTTTCTCTCAAAGAGACCATCTACTGTGTGATATCCTTTGAATGTCTTTTTAAATCAATTTGCAGGTTAATCACTGAAAAAAGTTAAGTAATGTATAACATTATGGCACTTTAAGAAAAACTTCTCAGTGTTTGTTTCTATTTACTTGTTTAATGCCAGATCTGCTCGGATTTTAGCTGCCTGCTCTGGTGTCAATGACAAAGACTCATTTTCTTCACTGCTCCAATTCTACAATATATGTAAAAGTGAGTTCAAAATAAGTTGATCAGTGAATGTATTGTTCAATTTTACAATAAAAGTAAACATGATTAAAAAGTACCGTATATCAGGTTTTTTCCGCGTCATGTTTTTTCCGCGAATCAGAACCTAAATCAGTATATTGAATTTACGCGAATCAAATTTTCACTATTTTTAAAGTCCCAGTGATTATATTATTAACAGTTGTTTAAGCCTATGAAGGAATTGGATGTAAAATGTAAAGTCATTATGCTTGAGTTACTACATACGTGTGAGAAATAGATCGATCGACCTTCACCTCGTCAATTTCGGAAGACCCGCTCAGCTGATTACACACCTGTGTGCGTACTTACTCTCAAATCCACAAATATTATTTTTTTAAGATCTAAACAATCATAGGTCATTTACTGTTCCAAACTGACTAGCAGCTCATGACACATATAATTAGCTAGCTTGTCAATTAGTTAACAAATAATAAGGGCTTATACCTATTACCGGTATCTTGCGCTTGTCCTCTGGTCCCGCTATTTCTACCCTTAACGATATAAGCATTAAGAAATAATTCTACTACAAGAAGAAAATCTTTGTATTAAATTTACGCTGTTTTATTTTCCGAGATTCAGACCTTGTCGTGAACAAAGCGGAAATTTGATACACGCGGAAAAATCCTGATATACGGTATGTTTTATAATGAATATACATGATACAATCCTACTCTGGACATTAAACTAATGAATTGACATGGCTCCCAGAGTTCTTCACTCAACTTATGAACTGAGAAATTTTCAAAAGCTGTGTGCCCTAACTAGTGCTACTTAGTGTACCCCATTGTCTAATGTACATGTAAATCAAAATTCTCAGATTATTATATCTTAATTTGAGAAGACAGAGATGATGTGCTAGAGAACTTTAAGAAATTGTGTGCCTAACATTAGGTCGATCTAGACAGAGTGCAATTTCTGGTTTTTAGAACAATAAAGTCCCAAGAAAACTCAGTGGCTATATGCAAAGTTTAATGGAAATTGGTCTAATAGTTAAGATCAAAGCAATACTTTTTCTGGTTAATAACTCGTAAAACTTTGCTCACTTGATTTCCAGCTCAGATGAGTTACCGATGTAATACCCTAAAATAAAATTAACTTGATAATGTGTAACAGTACCTTTATGGGTGGAGGTTTCTCACTGCAGTTCTGACTGAGGTTGACTTTATTCATCAGACTGGTAACTTCCTGTTCTTCGGGGGAATTTGAGCGACTGTCAGACAGCGGGGAGCGGCTGATAAGCTGGGGGGAATGACTGGGGGACACAGGAGGAGGTCTAAAATAGTCACAGCATCTCAATGCTATTTATATCTTGCATAGTAAATGTGGAATACTTTAATTTCTTGTCAAAATTCAAATTGATATGAACTCTGAATTTGAAAACTTTTGGGTAAAACAGCTTATTGCTAGCATATATATCACACAATAAAGGGTATGAAGGTTATGTCAATTATAGTGTTATTGGTATCAACATTTATCAATATGTTAGCGTACCTCTGATTGATAATGTAAGTACTAGGGTATGGAGCCAAAGTCTCCATTGGCTGTGTTGCTGGAAATGAAAATGGATTCATGAAAGAACAAATAATATTTAATCATGTAATTAAATCTTAATTTTCTTAAGAATTGAAGTAATTTGCAATATGTTAAACATTTATAGTGCATTTGCTATGAAAATTTAGTCTACTAGGTTAAAATATATCAAGACTTGGTTGAAATGCTAAGATATCAGTGAAAACATAGAAAATTACATTATACATCAAATTAATTTTTTGGTTTGAAATATTTTCTATCGCTGTATTTTTTATGAACATACCATCAGGGGAGCTATGACTGTGTGTGTTGAGAACTTGAGGAGGTTGGTGAGGTATCACATCATCTGATTCTGTAAAATCATGTACAATCGATTTTTAGTCTTTTAACAATGGAGACTTTTTCTAACAAGGTTACTTATTTAAATTTTCAAGATATCTTTTATTATATGACTACTATCAAGTGTGCTCACAAAGCTTGCGGCCATTTATTATATGAATTAGACAGAAAACTGCTCTTACCACTTGAGACTGGGCAATTATTCACTGGGGTAGATGACTTTGCTGTCAGAGACTTTGGAACACCATCTCCTTTGAAAAAATTGACTACCAGTTCACTACTTAAGATGGTCTTTGGCATTTGAAGTAGAAGTCTGGAAAAAACAAGAGTAAAAGGAGATACATGCACAGTATTAGAAATTTTTTTAATGTCAAAATTTTTATGTATTTTTACAGTAGAAAATACATGATTCACTTTATAATTAGAATAAATATATGTGATTGCTTTGTCTTATGCTATATGAACTATAAATGTAGAGAGACTTACTTTGTGTATTGTGCTATGGTCTGTTCATCCTCTTTAGATACACCGGTACCTAACGTAAACATAATAACTGGAGATAATCAAACATATAATGGATTGTATAAATCTTCCTAATCCTATTGATTTCTAGGTAACGAGGACCAAAAATGCGTGTTCTCACACTGATCTAAATTGAATTCCCGAGAATCTCTGTCTCCCTGTGGCCTCATTATAATTCTTGTATCTCCAGTACATAACAATGTTAGATTTAAATACCCAAAATTCATATTGATTTCTCCCTTATGATGTAATAAATTTTTTACCAGCATTAAAAAAACTGATTTTTATATCAACTGATCTTTAATATCTAAAATATTGATTAGCTGGATTTCAAAAGGTACAGCATGTATTACTAATCCATGCAAAGAATAAATGCCTATGTTTATCACTGTAGACATGATACATAATGAGATACTGTACACGTATTTTTTTTCAAGGGGTCATAATTCCGCGGAACCTCAATTTCTGTTTAATCCACGGGTAGAAAATTTCGCGGATTTCTTAGACTGTCACTATATGCCTTACATTAATATTAAGTACACTTGGACAAATTTCTGTGTAAAGTTTGAGACCGCGTACATAGCGTAAATTAATACCACGCTGGAAAAAGTACTTCTACAGTACATATACCATGTGACACAGTATAAATACCTGGGCTTCCTGAGAAAAATGGCAACTTCCTGTCCTGTTTTGGTAAATTAGCTTCCTCTGGAAACTGCTTCACCAGCTGTAAAATTGGAATTAACATTAAAAATGTCCATACATTACCACCCCTTGATAATAATTTGTAAAATTGTCATTTGATATCTTTTGACCATGCATTCATATTATTTTCATATTTCATATTTATTTTCATATTTCGCACTCAATGCTTTTTTCCCTCTATGCTCATCCTGAGCATAATGCAGAAAAAAAAATTGTCAGCCTATGATATGGACTCCATAATCCACCTCTATGAATGTCAAGTTCCTGATATTGAAAACAAATGAAATCCCCATCTTATCACCCAAAATACAATGGACCAGTGTAAACTACTAATAAATACAGCCTACTCCTGATATATTGAAATTAAGGGGACCATGCAAGTTATTTCAATATATCCGTAATTCAATTTAAGCAAAATCGTGAAGCCGCCATTTTTTTTATTAAAAGTTCAATCCCAATCTTAAAATAAAGAACAAACCCGAACAAATTAATTTTGTCGCATCGTTTACCTATAACAGTGTACAGATTACATGGAATATTAGTCCTTGAAAGTTTAAATAAAATTGTTTCTTTCTTTTTTATCAATAAGACAATTTTTAACTTCATTATTATTCCCCGATCGCATTTATTTACATTTTGGAGAAAAATCACCGATGTCAAACTGTTGAGTACTGCTGAACGCTGCATGTATTTCATCGTAAGTGTACTTGGGTTGGTCTCTTAGCTATTTCGAATTAAGGTTTATCATTAACCATTAACAGTACGTATTTAATTTGAAAGTTTTTTTTTTAGATCTTTGGGGGTTACTATGTTGCCTTTAGCTTAAATACTTCCGTATTATATACATGGAAACAAAGAATTTAGCAGCGAGTAATTTTATTTCGTAAGAGCATGCAGTATAAAAACACACAAGGTGAAAACTAAATTATTCACACCTTTGTATATCAACTGGTTAATCAGGCATAATTACTGTCAACAACCGTAATGACAGCCGCCAGGGAGTACTTCAATATATCCGTTATGAAAACAACTCATTATCACCTGTGGGGACCAATTAGTGGCTTCAATATAAGCGAAATTTCAATATAGCCGATTTCAATATAACCGTTATTTTAATGCAAAGAATATGAGAGTCAAAAACTGGGGATTTATTTTTGTTTCAATTTAAGCGGAATTTCAAAATAAGCGAGTTCAATATAAGTGGAGTAAGCTCAGGATTTGTACACAGTTCATTATGAGCAGCAAATTACATTAAGATTGTGTACAAAATCTATGAAAGATTGGGGATGAAGGGGATTTTTAACGAAATTTTAACAAGCGAAGAAATCTTATAGGAACTCCATTAATAATATTATTTTGTAAAGCATCCATACAATACTCTTGAAGAGTTTTTCACTGGGACATGAAATATTTAATAATACTCGCAATGCATTCATCCCCAATTTAATTGATTCAGTTACATGAACCAAGCTTTTGTTTTATGAGCGCATTATTTTATCATGCACGCTGAAGGTTTTAAATGATTTCTTTGCACCATGTTATGGTTGCATCCACAACTGCATTACTAATGTCTGTTACACTTGCAAAGTCATGAAGACATATCCCTAACTGTGAATTTGCAGGTCAATATATTAGCTCAACCTCCAAGGTATGAGTAACAATCAATAAATCACATATATTCACCTTTGAATGAAATTCTTTGAAGTCCTGATAGGTTTTAAGCACCTCTGTTTTTTTATTGTCTTGCCATGTTACCTGAAAAATTAATTATACTTGATCACACCATCACCTGAGAAACATTAGCTATAGTTAAAGATCCTCTCACATAAAACCTTGATTGATTTGTTCAATATTTTTTTTTAAATCAGAATACTTCACAAACATATAATAGTATACTGTGGTTTCATTAATATTCGTTGAGCACCAATTTTCGAGGATTTCGTTGTTGAGCAGATCCACGAATTTAAATGTCCATTGAATTGAGAATTTGCTATTCATTTGTATAGGCAATGCTTTTGTCCACGAAATTACGTATCCTCGAAAACGTCTGTTTTATAAAATCCACGAAAATTGATGCCAACGAAAATTGATGAAACCACAGTACATATCAATACCAAAACTTGACTCCAATGTTAATTACAGTTAAAGCCTAAGTATGTGTACTGAAATGTTTAATGTGGTTTTCATAAAGTTAAGGTACTGCTAATCAACTTAAAGTGGTAACTTTTAAGCTTATTTAGTAATGATCATGGTTCGGTAATGATGAAAATTAGATGATATTGTGTAATGTTGATTGTTAAGGACAGGGCTCGACATTAATGCTTGTCTGCTTGTACGGTGCCAGTGATTTACAGACAGGTGAATATTGCTGAGAATTTGTCTGATTGGACAAGTGCATTTTAAATTTAAAGGAGTCTCTAAATAATAAAGAGAATGACTGTTGAAAGTTTAATGGTTGTTTCAAGATGGAAGCTGTACATAAAACCGGATTTCGATCCCTATAGGGATTCCTTTTTTAGTTCACATTCTATGAAGATCAAAGTTCACTAAAAGGTTGTCCTGAAAACTTTAAGAAGGTAATCAGTTCAGACAGGTGGTCATTATCAGGGTATCTTGTTCTAATCAGTGGCGCTAACGACCACTTAGTGGTACTGACAACTGCTACAAGGTACCAATCATCATTAGAATATACCAATGACATACTAACCTGTATTCTATACTCTCTCCGTCTCTCATGTCTATGACTCTTGTCTGCCTTAACCACATCCAGGTTGCATATATGATCTGAAAGAACAAGAAATTTCAAGGTTACTTAAACCAGACTCTCTGATCAGCAATAAAATGTTGACTTACACTTCATAAAAATAGGTCTCAAAATAAAATTCTATGTACTACTTCCTTCATCTAAAATATATTCATTTTTTAAGCAGCATACATTAGTTTCCATATACCAATATCACACATACAGTGTTATTATTCTTGTGTGTGAAAAATGTTAAAAATCCCTTCATCAATTTTCACCTGTTTACATGTTTCCACGGCAACTTTAAATTCATTTACCTGTTTCCTGCTTGCATCTCGGCTCTGATGGGTTTTCTGGACGTGATTCATGATCAACCTACAATAAGACAAAAACACACATTACTACATTTTCAAAGAAAAATGTCAAAAACATTGTACAATACTTTATCAAACACATGCAAATTAACCAGTATTCACCCTATGTATATCACTGTTACATTTTGTTTAATTCTGGCTGCATTTTTCGAAATACAAAGAGTGTTCTCAAATACAATTCAGAATTCTTGCAATTTAAATCTGTAATAATTTTTTTCGTAATTTTTAATAACCTTGTTCTTTCATGGAAAGTTACATGGAATATACTGTAACTAAACAACTTTGTTCTAAACAGATCAGGCAACATTGCCCCCTATTAACAGTAAGCTACCAATTAAGGGGAGAAAAAAAATACACCAAACTCCAGACATCCTGTTTTTTTAACATTTGTTTACAAACTCATAATAATCTACACTTTATTAGTATGCGATCAGAGGTCAGTAATTTATGAGACATGTTACTTAGAGGCTGTCCTGTAGATTAATTCTCATCAAAGACCAGCATAAAAATTAAATTCCTACACTCTATGAGCATCAGTTCATAAATATACAAGTAGTAATGTATTATAATGTATTCATCTGTCCAGCCTATTATCTAGAACTATCTTCAAAAACACTGTCATCCAGTTTCTGTTTACAAGAAGATAATGTAGCAGTTTATACTACACACTTGATGATGATAAATGACAACTCACAAGAGCAATTTTTCTGATATTTTTCTCTCAGCCCCCCAAGATAGAAGTCTTATTGCCTTCTGAACCCTTTGTCAGCAATGCATTTGGAATCTTACTGTTTGAGAAGAAATGATAGTCACTTAACACACATCCAGAATCAATGGTTTTCTGTGTGTCCTCTGAGACCGCCAGTGCAATGTCCTCCATCCTGAATGTTAATGATGTACATGATGTATGCTAACATTCACAGTGGGTGATTCAAGGACTTTGGAGAATGAGCTATGTTTTTCTTATAGAAATCAACATTCTCTAGATTTTCTAATTTTCTCCACTACATATCTGCAGCTACTCCACTCATAACCTATTTTCAGGTGTAAAATGACCACAAGATATCTTAACACTAAGACAGCAAAAACCCAACTGTGCATATGCAGCCTGTTTGTGTGGTTACTTACTTATAAACTGTATACAATCTCGGTACTGATTGTGTATAATGTATATAGGTAATTACTGTTCTAGTTTCTAAGACTGTGAGTCAGTGTATTGATATGAAGTAGTACATGCAGTAGGCAGTGCCAAATGTCTGCAAGGTGAATAATAGGATATAACAGTCATTTATTCAATTCTAACACTGCCACTCCAGGATTGCTGTTATGAGTACGATTTACCATTAAAAATTTTTACCATCAAATCTAACTCAACAAGGCATGTTTCACAGAATGATTTTAATTTTCTTAAAGAATTTTGTAGGATTATCATAACATCTTACTAAACTGGTTATCAGATACACAGTCGTTCACATTTTTTAAGTGGTAGTGGTGGTCCATGGGGGTGGAGGGGGGGGGTCTTCTTGTAATTAAAAAAAGTTTATTTGATATAATATGTACATACATACCATGCAAGATACCAAAGATAGCCCATGATAGCTCAAAAGCTTATTTCCATGACATCCTTTTTAATCTTTAAAATGATTTTTGAAATGGGGTTACAAATCACTATTCACCCACTAATTTTGTCAATGGGTGACCATTGATTTAGGGAATAATCACCCACAAGGCAAGTAAGAATTTTATTCAAACTTTTTTAGAATTTCACCATGCTTTTATTTTACAGAGAGATCTATATATAATTATATATAAAAGTTTTTTTTGGCATTTATTTATATTTTGCGCTTGTTTTAATAAAATAAAAATCTTATGATTTAGGGTAGAAAAGAAACATATGTCAGATTTTGACACATTATGTCTCTTAAGAAAGCCCCAATGGCCATGAATATGTCACAAATAACTGGGATTCAAGATTCAATTTAGTTTTACCATCTGTGTAATTAGATTTACTGATTGTAAAAGTATTGGTTTCGCAACATTCCTGTAAACGTCTGTGATTAAATTTTTGCAGCCCATAAAAAGAGTGCAAGCTCTAACACAGATCCAGACATTTTTTCTACAGCTATAATGAGAAATTTCTACTTTCTTTTTACATGCCTTTTCTGAGAATCAAATATGAAAGCTCTCATTCATGTAGTACTTGTACCATCTACTTTTGATTTGAAAACAAAATATCAAAGAATTTTGTGGTGAAGTGTATATCTGTTCAGTATGGTGTGACCCAGTATTTAATTTTCCGCTACACACAAAATGTGACCATCTTTCACCAGGTTTCTACTGATGAAAAAAAAAAAGTTTTTTGACACACATGAATTCCACAAGTCTAAAAATCTAGATCATTCCTGTACTATTATTCTTCTCTTTTCTTAGACTCACACATAACTGTACAAAAGAATTAAGCAACATTTGGAGTCAGAATTGAAAGATTGAAAAAAAAATCCTCATGTATAAAAAGTTTGTACCCTGTTCTTACATCTTAATTGTTATTATTAAACTCAAAGTTAAATGTATGTTAGATGCACAGACAAAAGCATTCTGGGGACAACATCCACAGAGTTTTGTATAAATGTATGTAATACAATACACTGGGAAACTGTCGTAAGATACCTTGTGTTTCGTACATACATAAAGTTTACATAACTAATCACTAATCACTACTTATTTGCTGCACTGAGTGTTTATTTCAATTGTGAATAAAACCATTTCACCTCTTGAGATTGTTAATTCCTCAGAGGATGCAATGACCTTGACCCTGTTTATTGCTTAACAGTAGATCTACTCTGCACTAGTTTTTTTGGACTTCGTAGCATCTATACTGATTTTTACCTTCAATATTACCGGTATTATTACAACTTAGAGAACCATTGGGGAAGTTCAACATTCTTTTAAACTACTATATGATAATTTATGTATGTTCATTAATGCCTGACAGTGCAATGGAAAGAAAAGCTATAAAAGAAACTGCTGTGATAGAAACCTATAAACAGGTCCCTTGATGCATATTTCACAACTGCAGATCTTTAAAAATAAAAACATCTCTTTAAAAGTTAACTCAGATCTTTATGTGCATTCAGATTGCAATCTCAAAGTTGAAAACATGTACATAATATCCACGACAGCATGCAATTTCTGCAATAACCACTTTGATGCGGCCATTTGACGGTGGAAGCTGGCTTCAGCATCTTTCTTGAAATGTGATACTCTGTCAATACAGCTCCTTACCTTACACAACAGACTCTCCAACTGCTGTTTAACACACACATAATAATCACACAACTTGGTTCTTTGGTGAAATGAAAATGCTGGGTGTCTCATAGCCATTGTCAACACAAGCAGGATTAAATCAACGCTGTCTTTTTCGGTTGATGGCGTTACTGAGAAAGCTCGCTTTAGATTGTTTTCCAAGATATCAAAAACAATACTGGCACAGTGCGTGTTGTCTGTATGAAGCAAGGCCAAATTCATCGCCATTGCGTGCTGTAAATTCCTTATATCTGCTGAATTCTGTTTTAAAGATTCTAGTTCTTCTGGTTTATTTGCTTTATTTTCCTTTTCTCTGAGATATATATAGTCTTTTTTACACAAATCGACGACCACAGAGCCGATAAATCGAAGCTCGGGGCCTAAACACCTTTCAAGCATTCCACATATTATGTCTATTCTTTGGTGGGGGCTCAGTGTCCCAAATTCTACGTATAACTCATCCAGGTCTTTACCAACCATGTTATAAGGAACTAAGTACACTTTTCCCTGTGGAAAAATGCAATCGTCAATAAACATCAGGACCTAGAAACATTCTCCATAGCACTTCTTCTCTAAAAACATGGATATGAAGTCATCCGGGCATTTTCCAATGGCCAATCGAATTCAGAGATTTTTATTAGCCCGTAAAGAATATTATTCTACTTTATCTCTCTTTTCTTTGCTTACTCATACCACAGTGATAAATGATATCTAAGAATAAATCTCAAATAATACAACTATTTCAAACCAGTAAATAAAAATATATTTTGAAGCATGTTTAACACATGAAGTAAGGTGCGTCATACGGGCTAAAATGTCATAGTCATAGTTGTTTTAAATAGATTCCCGAGGCGAAGCCGAGGGAAATTGTCCTGTTTGAGAGGGCTGAGAACTGGCATCTAGCTAACTCTAGTCTAGCAATGATATACTCTTTAACTGTTTTATAATACCGATACAAACGTAAAATTCAGAAGATTCAGATAGTGTGATTTCAAAGCAGGGGTTAGCTCACTGAACTAATTAATTAACACACGGGGATTAGTTCATTCACTGATTCATTCATTCATTGCGAATCTAGCGGGGGTCGGGGGGTCAGGACCCTGGAATTTGCAAGTTATCAAATTGATATACTAAAGCAAGAAAAAATACCTTGGACCCCCCCCTCAGAAAACGCAGACCCCCTGGTAAACGCGAATTTGGTATGAAAAGTCTAAGATTTGAAGCATTAGAAGTAATCGACCCCCACCCCCCACCCCCATCAATCCCCACGAAATAGGTTTTTGAGGTTTGGGTGAGTTAATTTTTTGTTTTGTTTTTTTTTGCTTGTCAAGAAATTTCTGGGTTGTATTTTTTTTGGAAAAAAATTTCTGGATCCGCGCCTGTCTAGAGAATTACGGATAACCGGGAATTAGATTCTGAAGCAGGGATTAGCTCACTTGACTAACGCCCGAGGGTTAGTCAATTCATAACGATTTCTAGGGAATAAGTCACATCGTTATATAGGAGAAAATCAGTTGAGGTATAATAATGTTTATTAACATAGGCGCTCCCGATGCAATGCTGTAAACGAAAAATGATAAATATATATAGGTCTACCC